>RJWH01000372.1:265583-303239 GCA_004363575.1 Solenodon paradoxus | reverse complement strand
GACTCCTCAACTACACACCTGCTCACATGCTGTGGCCTAGGAGAGGTGGATCCAAGAAAGTTTTCCATCAGGGTAGGCAAAGGGCAGCAGAGGCAGGAGAAGGGAGCAGGGTGTGGAATGAGGAGTGAACTTATTTTCTTTCCATGAGAGGACATTTGGACCCCTGTTTGCAGTAAGGCCTCAAGTTGCTGGGAATGTTGGGGGTTGGGTGGGGCAAGGTCTCTAAGAGGTCTAAGGCACATCTGACAGGACTAGGGACCAGGTACATGACCCGGGTGTAACCTTAAAACTCCCCTCATCTCCTCCATTAGCCATCCACCACCTTTTACATGGCCACAATGGGCCAGGGAAGATAGGCCCAGTGAATTCTCCCTCGCCTTTCTCAGCTGTGTGACTTTGGGGAGGGCCCACTCTTCTCCAGGCCTCAGCCTTCAGCCTGTACCTGGACACAGAGGGGTCTGCCCTTTGAGTACCTAAGCTGGCAACTTCCTCAGGAGACGATTGTGTATGTGTCTGTGGGGAGGCCTGGAAGCCCTGCTTCCTCTACCTTTCCCCACAAAGTCAGCAGGAACTGCTGAGAGCAACTTTGGAGTTAAGATGACCCACACTTTCCAATGTAACAGAACCTAGAGACTCAGGCAGATCAAAGTTCACCCTCACCCCCAGCACGATGGGAACAGGTGGATGTCATCCCATTTTACAGATGAAGAAATTTAGGCCCAGAGAAGGAAGGAATGAGAGCCAAGAACAGAGCCCTGGGTATGAGGTAGCCTGGCGTGTGTGGAGCAGCTTGGGGCCCACTGGTAGCAGAGTGCGCTGAAAAGGCGGGTGGGGAGTTGCTCTCTGAAGGATATCTAATTACTCCTGTCTTACGAATCTCCTGCGTGGTGCCTAGGGCCGAGGGGATTATGGGCTTAACATCCTAGGAAATAAATTCTCTTCAAACTTCAAGAGAATGTGAGGTCATTCTGGCTATTCCCCTGCCTCTAGGTCCAAAGGGAAGAGCTATTGCAGGTAGTTAGATCTCTGCCCTGTACAGTGCAACCTGGAGAATGTTCTGGCCCTTTCTGGGCCTCACCACTTAGATAATCTCCAGCTCAGACTCCGAACTCCGTGAAGACACTAATCCTCTTAGACTAGAGCTCCTGAAAGTGGGGCCAGGGCCGGGAGAAGACACCACAGTCAGACACTGGTCCTATCTCCCACAGTGGGTCTCAGCCTCACTCTGTCTCTGGTATTCTGTTCCTCTTGGTCCCCTCCTTCTGTTTGCTCTCACTGTCCTACCAAATGTCTGTCTGTCTGTCTCACTCTGGGCAGCCCCCTCCCCCATGTCTTCTCCCCTGCAAGGTTGAAGGGAGGGGAGGACCTGGAGTGTGTATGTGTGTGTGTTTGTGCACGTGTGCATGCACATGTGCGTGTGCGTGTGTGTGTGTGTGTGTGTGTGTGTGTAGGGAGAAGCACAGGGACGCCTCCCTCTCCCTCCCCCCTCCTGCTCTCCTTCTCCCACACTCACACACACACACTCTCTCTCAGTCATTTTCAATGTCATAAATTTCCACGTCTCTCTCCTCCACTCGGCTATTACCTGCGCCTCCGTCACTGGCCGCGCTCTCGCTCCCAGATGGGCTAGGCCATCTCCGCTCTGCAAATGACTCAGGGAGAGAGAGGCAGGGAAGGAAGGAGAGAACAGAGAAGAGAGAGGGAGAGGGAGGGAAGGAGGGGAGAGAGAGAAAGAGAAAGAGAAAGCAAGCAGAAGACACAGGAAGAAGCAGCCCCAGGTAAACCTGGGGCCCCTCTTTCCCCTCCTCCAAATACATGTCAGGGCTCCAGGTGCTAGGCTGGGTGGAGGGGTGATGCTGAGTCTAGGGGTGGAGTCAGGTCACCTAGCTCTGCCCACTTCCCCTCCCTGATGTGCCCCCCACACCCCCTAGCACCAGTACTACAGTGGTGAACCACACACTGAGTATCCCTCCATCCAGAGCCTCACAGCCTAGGGGACCAACAGATGGGGAGGAGAGGTCCTGACCACATGTGCTAGCACCCATGGGGGCACTTGCAGGGTGTAGAGTTTAGCTTCCACCACTGACAGTGGGCTTCCCTGGGAGCTGGGCCTCTTCCCTCAGAATTTGAGCTCTGGGGGCTTACAGGCTCTCTTCTGGGCCTTCAAGTGTCCTCCTCCATTCCTGCCTTCAAAGAAGCTCTTAATTTCCTCAGGACTAGTTCTTCTGACAAGAGCAGGGCTGGGAAGATTCAGTGGTCTTGAGGAGAGAGCTTTCCCTAAGACCCCATAGGATGGAGAGTGAGGCAGGGGGAGGGTTCAGGTAGGGGATAAAGTGACTGGGGAGAGTGTGGACAGAGAACCCAAGGTCTCAAGATACTGCAAGGAGGAGGTCCATGAAACCCCCAGATGCTGCTTCAGTGTGGGGGCTGCTGGAAGTATAGGGAAGATGTGGATCCTGGGCCTGTGCTGATATCAGAATCTCCTGAATGTTTTCTTGCTTGTGCTCTCAATAATTAAAAACAAACTTTTAAGAGGAAGGAAGGAAGCAGAGTGGGGAGAAAGTATTTCAATTTATTCGTTTCATTTGGTTCACCCATTTTCCACTTGAACCTGGGTCCTTGGGCTTTACATGGTCCATATCCCAACCATCTCAGCCACCTGAACCACAAGGTTATGTCCCTCCAATTTCATTTCAAAATGTAGATATCATCTGGTTCAACCCTTCAATGGCTCCCCTTCCCACAGAAAACAAAGCAGGAACTCCTCACCTAGTCCTTTCTGGTCCTACTCCCCTCCTGCGTCTCCCCTGACTTCTCTCTCCTGACAAGGCCTAGCATATCTCCAGGGCCTTTGGTCTCTCAGTTCTGCTCTTTCCACAGAGCTGGCCTCTCATCCCTCAGATCGAATGTGCCTTGCCTAGAGGAGACACCCCTAACTACCCCACCTAATGACGAGTTATCAGTTATCCTATTAATGCTGTCAAGGCCCTGTGAATAATTCGTGGTACTTTTTATACTCTGTCACTTAGTTGTTTAGTGTCTGTCTCTTCTGACAGATTGTACCTTTCATAGAGTCAGGAACCTACCATGTCTGTCCTGTTCATTGAAGACAGCAGCTGCCACATGGTGAGCCTTCCAGAAGTATTTGTTGAATGAATGAGTGATGGTGTAGTGCATCCGCCTGACCTGGGTTTGGATTGGGATGGATGTTGAAGCTGGATAGATGATCTTAGGGGTGCTGTCCATCTGGAAAATTTGACAGAATTCCAGTGTGATAGGTTCCATTCCAACAGGGAAAGGCATTTTACCCTGATGTTGAGACTCTAGCGTGTGACCAGGATCAGGCCTGTTAAGAGTTTTCTTTGACTGAAGCCCACACACTGGGGTCTCTGGATAACCAGACACACATTCACGTGTGTGCCCACTTGGGCACACTGCTGCCCCTGCAGAGTTGTCTTGAGAGGCCACCTTCCCGTGCATGCACAGAACCCCCACTGAGGCCTGTACACATCAGGGCACACAGGGCTGTCCCAACCGCCAGACACAACCTCACAGGCATATTTGTGAACAAATAGACACATATATGACCCGACATCTCCAAATAAGTACTTGTGTGTGCAGACATGGTCATAAAAACTAAAACACTTACAATGACATCATGGAGAAGACACCTGTTCACTTGCTCCCGACTCAGGAGTCCACACCATGGAGTAACAGCCTGGGCTCTGAGCCTCTCTCTGGCAGGGGCTGCACTTTGCTGGGTGAGCCGTACTCTCCAGCTTCATCCCTGCACCTGCCCCTACTCTTCTGCTCAGGTCCTCCTGGTCCTGTGAACGGCACAGGCTCTAGCAGGCTCATTCTGTAGCCAGAGGCAGGACTCAGCTGGTACTAGGGTCAGGGCTTGGTCTGTGGCCAAGGTCAAGGTTCACTGGGTGACTGGGATCAGGATCATCTGGGATGAAGGTCAAAGGTGAGTCAGGGGCTAAAAGTTTCTTGAGACCCTATATCTCTGGTCACAGGTGTGCCTGCCTCCCCAATAAGTGCCATTCCAAGGAGCTGCTGGTGGGAATGAGACCCAGGGTCCTCATCGTGCGTGGGCCTCTGTGGCTGGTGGCGGGTGGGGGGGCAGGTGGGGGGCCGAGCCCGGGCAGATAGCTGTGAGGTACGTTTCCATCTCCGCGGGTCGGGCGGGCGAAGCCATTTCCAATCTGCTCTCTATCATTTTCAATATCATTAATCCCAGACACTCTATTTTCCATGCCTGCACAGCCAGGCCCCCGAGTGTGCGCCGTGCAAAGTGACACAAATTCATCACGGGCTCGTGGCGCCGGCGCGACGCTGATACAATATTAGTGTTGCCCCCCCGCTCGGGGCCCGCTCCGCCTGGCTCCCCGATGGCACGAATCCATCACCTGGAGCCCGTGTCACTTTCCCCAGCAGCCACATTTGTTTGGGCACTTAGGAGGTAATTGTGGCACATTAGCGGGGCGGGGAAGGGCGCCGAGCCCCCAGGAGCAGGGGAAGCTGGGTCATCTTCTTCCACAATCCCAGCCTGTTCTGGCCTGTGCCCTCCTGGGCTCGGCTGGCATCCAGAGGCCTGGGTTCTCGCTCAGCCTTAGAGGGGTGACCCCATGCACAGAAGGGCAGTGTCGGTCCCATCAGCATATCTCAGAAGGGCTCCCTGTGCCCTCTTTTGAGCCCCAATATTGGGGCTTGGTCTAGATGGGGCCCCAACATTGGGGATTGGAAGTGATGGTTTTGAATCCTTTTCTTGCCAACTGGACCATATCCCAGCACTGACATGCAGGAGGTGGCGATGCCAGTCCTCCAGGCTCCATTTCAAGGCCCCTGGGAGAGGGAGTTGGGAGGCGACTATCCAGCCCTTGGGAGCCGAACTGGGAGGGGAAACCTGGTCCTGTCTTGGGAACCTGGATCTGAGAGAGGGTCATGTGACCCAGGCCACGGTGGGTGGGGGTATTACCCAGCCTGAGCAGGAGACAGTGGCCCTGGACAGGATGCTTTTGGGAAGACTGCGTGGAGGCAGTGAGCCAGGCACAGGGACAGCCCTGGATCCTGGGAGACTCAGCATGGCTGTGGGGGAGCGAGGAGCAGCAGTCGGGGTCATTGATCTGGGCAGAGGCCAGGCTGCACAGGGCAGGGGTTCTCCCTCCTCAGTCCGCAGGGCTAACACCCATTAACCTCGTCAGCAGACAAATTGCCCGTCTTGTCAAATTCCCATTTAAAATGCAAACTCGATTTGACAGAGTAAACTGAGCAGAGGTGGGAGCGGATAATCCAGTGGAAGCTCATTAGCGGGGCCCAATGAGAGGGGCCTGCCGGATGGCCTAACAAACCGGCCATGATGAACCTCCCAGCCCTTTAACATCCTGTGGCTGGCTCAGCACCCTCACTCACCTGCCCTGCCTCTCACTCCCTCAAGGAGTCCGGGGCCCCCAGCTGCCTACCACCACTTCTGGGAGGTGTGTGCTTTGGAAGCAGACAGGGCCGGGTGCCAACCTGTGCCCCTCTGCCTGTCCACTCAGTGGCCCTGGGCAGCGTCATCAGCAATCTCATGCTTCCCATTTCCACCGCTGTGTGTTATATACCGCTGAGTCTTCTCTGCTGGGCCTGTGAGTTGGCATTATCAAGTCATTTGCATGTGAGGAACTCCAGGAGGTTACCCTGCTAGAAATAGGCAGGCAGGGCTTGGATTTGAACCCCACTCCATCAGGCGGCAGCAGTCACACTTTTAACCACTGCACGGCTTTGCCTTCCTAGATTGTAAATGGTTGTCCTGCCTGCTCCGTTTCCCTGGTTTCAGTGCCTTCACTGGCTGGGTGGGTCTAGAAAAAGTGACTTCCCTTTGGGCCTCATTTTTCTCATCTGTAAAACGTGGACAAATAGCTACCTAGCCCAAGGGAGAGGAGAAGGAGAATTTTAGTAGGTACTTGATTTAATGAATACTAATGGCTACCCAAGAAATATCTATAGACAACTTAGCCTGAGATGAGTGGGTCAGGGTGAGTATAAAGCAGAGAGAAAAGTGGGCTTTCCTGGAGCAGACTTTAGTCTTCTTGGCTTCCAGGACCTGGCCGGCCCTGGGCTTGAACCTCCTCCTGCCTCCTCATCTGCCTGCCCCAGGCCTGACAGTCACTCTGGGGTGGGGGTAGTGGGGCCTGGAGTCAGCTGATGGTCACCTGCTCCAGGGAAGGAGGGGTCAGTGAAGGTCCTACCCAGCAGTCACTAACGTTGCAGGGTGCTGCAGTGACACCGCTGCTACCGGTCTCTAATAGTCTGAGTCCCAGACTGTTGAGAAGCCCAAGAGGGTGGCTGCAGGCAGACGCCACTCTGAGCTCCTCTCCTCACAGATGCATGTGGAGCCCGACCCACTGAGCTGCACCTGCCCCTGCTTCCACATGGGGCGCTGTGCTACCCAGTCCTCCTGGGAACTGGTGCTGGGTGACCTTGGGGGTGTCTTCTTGGAGGTCATGGCTTGCTGCTAGCATCACAGCCAGAGTCCCTTCACCCCCAGTCTCTGCCCCCTACACCACCAGCCCTTCACATTCAGAGTGGCCTCTGAATCCCTCCCACCAGGACCCCTTACTCTACTCCCAAGGTATAAAGTTCAAACCCCTTCGCTGGCATCAAGACCCTATACAAACTGGCCTCAGTTTACTCTTCCAGTCTCATGGCGCAGAGGCGCCTGAATTCTCTGGGCCCTCTGCCTTTGCCAGGCTGTGAGTTACTCTGATAGCCTTTCCTGGCACCACCGCTGCTGTCAGCCCCTGCCCTCGGGAATCTGCATCCTCTCCAGTCCCTCTGGGCCCAACCACCCCCATCCTCGTCGCTCGAGCAGTGAACTGGAGACTTGGGACCTTGTCTAGCGGTGGGGATGGGCTGTGGAGGAGAGGCTGGGGAGGGGGCTGTTTTCAGCCTCTTTTCAGTTGTCTGCAGAGCTATCCCTGAGGCTGGCCTAATTCCCTTTACAGCCCGGCTCCCATCTTCAGGGTGGTGCTTAGAGCTGAGAGCCCAACGTTAATACCTAAGAAAGTCGTGGGTGGATTAGAAAGCGAGGGGGGATTAGGGACAGAGCTGGTGGCTGATGCAGGAGCGGGGCCCCTCCTCCTGAGGAAGAGGAGGCTAATCCTGCTTAGCAACTAAGGAGATGACAGTGCTGATGGGGACTCTTCCCAGCCACTTGGGCTGCCCAGGCCTGCTGGGCCCATCAGGTCCCAGGTTGGGCCCAGACAGGAGGAGCGTGAAGGCTCTCTGTCTTCCAAACTTCTGGTCAGTTGCTACCGGCACAAGCCATCCCTGCCTTTACCCTCATATTACCTCAGCCTTCCAGGTGACCCCAAATCTCCTCATCCTGCTGTGTTCACCCCAAGTGCCCTGCCTAGCCACACCTCCCCAGCTTTCATAACTCCCCACATCTCCACGAACAGAGTCACCCCACTGACCCCCAGAGTCCCCTCCATCCATGCTGCCTAGAAAGTCTCCATGGCCACTGTTGGGCTGCCCAGAGCCTCACTCATCTCTACAGTTGACTGGAGTGTTGGGTCCTGATGGCTCACAGTCAGGTTCTTCCCTCAAGAACTGCCCTCATGCCTTCCCCCAGGTAATGCCCTTTCCCTTGAGGCAGTGGATAACATGACTGTCAGGCAGGGGTACAAAGGCCTGGCCCCTTACCTCAATCTGGGACCATGTTGAAAGGCCATTCCAGGTCCACAGCTTCCTGTGGATGGGCTGAGGCCACCACTGCAACTGCACCGAAGGCTAACCTGTCCCTCTGCCCCGTCCTGCTCCCCCACTGCTTCTGAGATACCATTCCCCAGAGCATGCCCTCTGCATTCCCCCTCCCTGATCTCTACAAGAAGTCTCAGCCTTCACTTTCTTTTTCATGCCCCAAAGTTGAGAATGGAAGAAGATTAGGTTGGTCAGTGAAGGACCTGGATTCAGGATCGAGATGCCCAGAGCCCATGGGGGGTGAGGACTGGCAGGTCCTCTCTTGGGGATTAATCTCCAGATTCCTTTGGTTTCACTAGTATGGACAATAATGTGGACCCACAGGGTCAGGAGGTCTGCCCTGGAGACCCAGTGTGGGATCCTGGCCTGAAGCGGGAGGCAGAGTGTGTTTAAGGAGCAAGAGAACGAACCTTGGTCTGAGTTTCCTATTCACTTCCTGTGAGCCTGGTCTGAAGAACAAGCTCCGACTGAGTCTACTCTGAGGGGGAGGGAAGAACCCTACACTGAGAATTGAGTCTGAGGAAGCAGACAGGCCTCTGGACCTAAAAAAAGAGGCAGGACCTTACCGAGACTTCCAGCTTTGTGGGTCCCTCACCCCACGGTCCATCCAGGTTTTCTTTGGGCTTGGCTTCCCTTCCAAGGGGTCAGCCAGCCAGTGTGATGCCTGCTTGTAGAAGGACTGGATTTCCATGTTAATGCTGGTGGGGTGTGTATGAGAACAGACACTACTTGTATGACTCCGTAACTGCCATTAGGCTTCAGGTTATGGCATGAGGGCACCAGGAAGCTTCTGGATGCTCTGCCTGAGAAATCCTGGTCCTAGAGTAACTTGAAAGCAGGGTTAGGGAACTGAATGGATTGACCTTTGAGAGTCAGTTTGGGATTTGGGGGTCGGTTGGGGGAGACCACTCCTACTCTGTTCCCTACCTTTGATGGACAAATGCTAATGACATTACCAGCGATTGACCAGAAACGAATAAATAATTCAGTCTGGTCTGAAAATGGGAGAAAAGTACTTAAATGCTATTGACAAGTTAGTCCCTGGCCTAATTACCCATGCAGACTCAGGCCTCCACATCGACCATGCCCCCCGATTCCTTCAAACCCCATTGTGGGCAGCCTCAGGCCTCCCTCCCACCAATCTGTCCCAAGCTGAGTGTGTGGAGGGTGACCAGAGGAGACCAAGTGGAGGCTTGAGGCTTGTGGCTAGAGGGATCCCCAGAAAGGACAGTGGTGCCCCAAGTTCTTCCCCTTTGCCCCCACATTCACAGTGACTTCTTCGCAGGAAGGGTGTCCCTCTCCAACCCAGTCCCAGGTGCAAGCTCACAGGCAACACAGAGCCCAGCAGCTGCTACATCCTTTTCCAAGATGAGGAGTGTGCTGACCCCCGGGCAGCTGTCAGTCACCATTGCTCTCAGGGAATACAAACTCATTAAATGTTTTCTTGCCTGGTCACAGGGGCCCGAGTCCCCAAGTCAGGCCTGAGGAGGAGGAGGAGGAGGAGGAGGAGGAGGAGGAACAAATGTGCAGCTGATCCTTTAAAAGAACGTCCTCTATTTCTGGCCCCTAAGAAGAAGGGGATTGTGGAGAGTGAGGATTACCTGTGGAAGGGCCTCAGTCTGGATTTCCAGCTTCCGGTAGCACGAGATCCCCCAAGTAGCAACTCTGCAAAACAAAACCTTTGCCTATTCTCACAAAGTCTCCCTCTCTCTTCCATAGCTGCTTGGACATAGTATCTGCCTACTCTGTGTCATCTGGTCTTTTCAGGGGGAACAGAGAGGCCACTCTTCCTGTGACCCCTTGCCTGCTGCCAATACATTTCTGCCAAATGCATGGAGCCTCCATAAGTTTCCATAGACAGAAACCAACAACAGACACTGGTCTGAGAATGGGGAGCCTCAGAGACCCAGGGCAGGCTGCCTTCTTGCTGGTTGGCTCTGAAGCAGGGCTCAGTGGTGAGAAATTTGGGAGGGAGATCTGGGACCAGGGTCTGGGAGGCACAGGATGCTCCAGTGGGTGTGAGGGTTGGGGCCATAGGGTCCACTTCAGCCCAGCCCAGGACATAGTTCTAAAAGGGACCTCATCCCTTTGGAGTCAAATAACTGGCCCCCTAGTGTGGCAGATGTCCAAGGTTCTCAGGCTTTCCCATGAATATTACCCATCTCCCCCAGGCCCCCAACACATATACCTTAGAGTGAGCTAAAAATCTCTGCTTTCCTGCTCATCATCTATAAGGCCTTTCCTGCTCAGTATCTCTCCCCCCGCCAGGCATCCCACAGGGAGTCATTTATCTGGGGAGTCATTTATCCAGATCCGACTGGTTCTCCTCAGTGCAAACACTCACAGGAGCATTAACAAGCCTAAAACCCAATTAGCCTTCAATTACTCAGGCCTTAGTCAGATTTTCTGTGATGGGGACAGGGTAAGGAATGTGTTTGAGCATTTTGGGCACGCTTGGGTGGTAGCCCCCTCCCTTCTATGGGCCAAACACCCCCACCCTGCACCAACTCATCCCAATCAGCCTGCCTTGCACCACCTTTTTCCTCCTTACTCTTGTCTCCTGCCCTTTTCCTTCCCACTTCCCTCTTAAACACTGGTCTTAAATGCACATAACAATACATGCTTCAAAAAAACAAAAAAACAAACTGCAGAAAACAATGAGGAAAAATACAAAGTGAAACACTAAATACCCCATAAATCTCACTATCAGTAATTTGGAGCTGCTGCTTCCCTCCAGACATTTGATTTTATACACACACACACACACACACACACACACACACACACACTCACACAACTCACACATGATTGAGACCTCTATTGATTAAATGAGATATGGTGTTTTATCTTTCCAAGTCTGTGCACACAGACCTCTCCTTCTTCTTCCTGGATAAATAGTGCTCCATGCACAGAGTACTCCATGCACAGAGTATTCTATGCACAGAGTATTCCATGTCCAGGGCATGCAGAGTACTCCATGCACAGAGTGCTGCATGCACAGAGTACTTCATGCAGAGTACTCCATGCACAGAGTATTCTATGCACAGCGTATTTCATGTCCAGGGCATGCAGAGTACTCCATGCACAGAGTACTCCATGCAGAATACTCCATGCACAGAGTGCTGCATGCACAGAGTACTTCATGCAGAGTACTCCATGTACAGAGTACTCCATGTAAGAGTGCTACATGCACAGAGTACTCCATGTACAGAGTGCTCCGTGCAGAGTACTCCATGCAGAGTATTCCATGTACAGAGTGCTCCATGTCCAGAGTACTCCATGGTATGGAGTACAGCATATTGAATGAGTCCCTTCTTGATGGACATTCAAAGGTTTGGCAATGACAACATCAGAACAACAGCCACTTTTGTCCTTACACTGTTGTGCATAGAGGCCAGGGTTTCTGTGGGACAGAGGCCTAGAAGTGGAGTTGTTTGGCTCCAGGGAATGCACATTTAAACTTTTGATGTTATTACCCAAATACCCTCCATCTCCAGAACCTCCCAGTTTGTGCCATTTGTACTCCCAAGTCTCCATCTCCTACTGTCATCAGCACTGGGCATTATCTTTCTAAAACATTATTAATTTTCAACCAAACAGGGAAAATGGCATCTTGTGATTGAAGTTGTACTTTTGTTTTTCCTCATCTGCTTTCTCTCTTCACCTCTCCTTTACAAGTCTTACTCTCCTCTTTGTTCCATCCCTCTTGCCTTTCTCTCCCCTCTCTTTTCTTGCCTCCTTTCCCCCTCCCATACCTTCTTTCTACTCTCTCCCTGAGATCTTCTTGTCCCTTTCTTTCTCCCTCCTCCCCTGGGGGCCAAGGTTCTGGGAGCAGGGGAGGGGCATCCCAAGAAGCTATTAGCTCTGCCTCCTAATACTCTGAGTCCCACTCCCTCTTAACATCTCCCTGAGCCTGGGCCTCTAAGCCCATCTCACTCTCTGTCTCCCTCTAATCACTAAGGCTTATTTCTGATTTCCTGAAGTGACAAGGAGCTGGGTTTGAAGGAGGGAGTGCTGTCAGCCAGCGTCTCCCAGGATTGAGGGAGGGAAGGATACAGGAGGGAGGCTGAGCTGATGGGATGTGGCAGTAGGGACTCTGACTAGGCCCTCCTCACTCTGTATTGGCCCTATTCTGGAGCCATTTCTGCCACCCCCAGGGTGCACTTTTAGACTGTTTACTCTGGTTTCTTTTGTGAGGAGCAAAGTGACTTCCTACCTCCCCCCAAGGGAGTGGCTCACAGATAGGGCCTTAGTCTTCTGTGGTCCCCCAGATTTCTTCCCCCCACACACACCTTGCCACCACCTTGCTTGGAGTTTGATGACTGATCTCCCTCAGTTCCACCTCATCGATCCTCACTGTGAGTGCCTCCATGCAGCAAACTGCCTGTCTGCTGCTTCCTACCCAACAGAAATCTGGTCTCTCCGCCCCTGTCCCAAATCCACCCCTCCAAAAGCTCCGTGAATTGGCACACATTGAATTAGGGACAGAAGCAAATCTCATCATTTTAAAAGCATTTGTTTCAAGGGGGTGGATGCCAGGCCAGAACTCATTTTGGAGGAGTTACACGTGAGCTTCTGTTCTAGGTGTGTGACCCTGGCTTCTCCCCTTGTCTCTGAGCTTTTCCTCGGCAGACCTACAGAACTTCCAAGAGACCCAGCAGGAGGATCTTGCCTCTGCCTGGAAGTGTTCTCGCTGCACTAATTTAATTACATGGCCTAACTGGGCCCAGGCTGGGGAGGTGGTTAATGGCAGCTGCAGAGACAGTGGGTAATCAAGAATTAATTAAGCGTTTCTGGGGATTCCAAGTCTGGGCCAGGGATTCCTGGGAGCTTGGCTGTGGCTGGGCAGTGTGGGTCCCTTCTGGCTTCCCCAGGGCCCTGCCCCTGCCTCCTCAGGAGCAGAGAAGCAGCAAGCCTAGCTCCCCAAAAGGCTCTGGGTGCAGGGCTGCCTGCTCAGGCCATCTCTGATTAGTGGGATATGGAAGGCATAGGTGCCAGCACTGAAGGTTGGTCCAGAAGCCAGCAGTGCGGTGGGCTGCATGGAGCTGGAAGGTGCCTGTGCCTCTGGGCGGAACATGTCTGTTAGTGGCTCAGCCTGTGTTGCACGTGCGGCTTGGTTTAGTCTGGGCAGGTGGAGAAGGACAAGTGGGACTTTAGCTTCTGAGCTTGAGTCAGGCTGCCCTGAGTTTCACTCTCAGGTGTACCCCCACACCCCAAAGCAAAGGTGCCCGCAGGAATGAAGGCAGGCAAGCAGGCAGGAAGAGAGAGGAGGAAGAAGCATTTTTATTCATTTTTATTTTAGTTGTACATCATGATTGCTCCCCCCAGTCTGGGACATGAACCCCAGGTCCTTAGGGTGTATATGGACTGCCTTGGGCCTGAGGCAGCTGACCTAACCACCCCTCCACCAGGGTGCGCCTACTCGCAGTTTTACTACTGCTCATTGTGTGTGCTTGGTAGAGGCCTTCCCACTGGCCCTTCCCTCCTGTCCCCTAGATCTTCCCACAGGGAGTTCCTTCACAGCATTCAGTTTCAGTAACACCTCAGCTCCTTGGGAAACCTTCCTTGACCACTTACTCTCAGAAACTTGGCCTGTTTCCTGTTCATGTACATCTCTTCTTGTGTCCTGGGTGCCCCCTTGTCTCCTCCACCAGCGAGAGAGGTCTTCCATCAGGGTCAGTCTAGCGCACCGCTGGGTGCCCAGGCCAGAAAACAGCACAGGGCCCACACCAGGTGTTGCCACATTAAAGCGCTCTCCGCACCTATTTCCTAACCTGTAACACGGGGCTAATCAGACTCTGCAGGATGTGAGGTTGGGGGGGGTGGTGGGGCGCTAAAGCCTGGGCCCCCAGGCGCTGAGCTCCCACCTGGCCCAGACCAAGCTCCAGTGACGGTGGTCACGACATGGTCCTCAGCGTCAGCATGGTGGTCACCAGGCCCCAGCCTCCGGCCCAGGACGCGGCTGCGGGCTGGCGGGCGCCCGCGGGGTCCAGGCCGGCCGGCCTGCCGGCCCGCCACGGGCCCGCTCCTTCCCAGGCGTCCCCGCGCCGCCGGCGCTTTGAAGTCCCAATCCCGCAAATAGAGTCAATCAATTATGAAGGGAACAATCTGGCGGCCCCTCGGGGAGCGGCGGCCGAGCGATCCCGGGGGATTAGGCCGCAAATCGCGCTGAGCCTCCCTAAGTGACAGCGAGAGAATCGCGCGCGGCGGCGGCGAGAGCGGGAGGGAGCGCGGCCGCTAACCCGATTATGCAGATCCGCGGGGGGCGCGGATTAGGCCGCGGGGGCGGCTTCGCCCTAAGCGGCTCGGGGATTTGGGAAAAGTTTACTCGGGCAGAGGGGGCGGGACTCCCCGGGCGGGCGGCGGGCTCAGCTCCCAGCTGGGTGAATGGAGGACAGTCCGTGGGGTAGAGAAGCCAAAGGTGGGCCGCTTGCCTGCTGCGACATGTCACAGCCACACTTTTCCAGGTGCACATTCACACAGGCCGCGTTCCACACTCGGTAACCCGCAGTAACCCTATGAACGGGAGCCCACAGGCACAAAGGCTGGCAATCATCTTCCCAAGCTGCCAAAACACTTGAGGACACCCAGGTGGAAGCCCAGGCATACCGACCAGGGTCAGCAGGCGCATATGCAGGGCCAGGGCCGCTGGCAGTCTCCCGCTCTTGTAGACACAACAATCGGACCTTCAGATGCTGTGCCTCCCTGTGATCCAGGAGATACCCCAGCGACACTGGCCCAAGCAGAGTCGGGCACTCACAGACCTTCCCGCTGTCTCTGCTGGAAGGATAAATATGTGTTGTCTGAGCCTGTGTGTGTTTGAGTGTAAGGCTGCAGGACCGTCCACATCTCAGGAGTTTGGGCCTGCTCTTGGCCTCTGTGTGAGGCCTCTCAGGGCAGTGGAGGGATGGCACTGAGCTGGGAAATAGGTTTAATCCTCTTGGTGACTCTGGCTGGAGTAGGGGGGATCCTATCTGCAGGGCTGGTGCGGGGTGAAGGGTGGGCAAAGGTGGAGCTCACCAGGTCTTCTGGGCCTGTTGCTCCTGAGAGTCAGGAAGGCAGCTCTCCTGTACCCACCTGAGAAAAGGTGGCAGAACCCAGCTCCAAGCCAATTCAAGGCAGGCTCTCAGGAAAGCCTCAGCCTCTTGTCACCTGCAAGGGGTTCAGCGTGTGTTGGGGACCATAAATACGTTCATGCTTGGTGTCTGTCCATGGTAAACTGTCTGCTCTTGGACTTGCGACTTTGTGGTCCTGGTAAGTGTATCCCCAGCCTTACACTCCTCACGCAGATGTCATGGCCAAATATAATGACTGTGGACACATAGGAACCATAGACAGGTACTTGTCCTGAGCATACACGATAACCATGGACACACACCCCCTGAGCCTCTGAGAGAGGTTCATACTTTGCATGGGCAGACAGTGGGCACTACATGGAGTCACCTCTTCAGTCTCCACCATTGCTACCAGGGTCACAGAGAGCAATTGCTGTAGTGGGGAGGGCACCCCATCCCAGGTCCTGTGATAGAGGCAGTGATAGAGTGACCTTGTGACTGAATCAATGGGGTAGAGGGAACAGGGTTAATGGGTCTTTAGTAAACAGGGCACTGGCTGCTGCCCCAGCCCTGTACTGTGAGTACAGGTGTGCTTGTGTGTCCATCACACCCACTGTTGTTGGGTGGGGGTGGGGGTGGGGGTGGGAGAGAGAGAGAGAGAGAGAGAGAGAGAGAGAGAGAGAGAGAGAGAGAGAGAGAGAGAGAGAGAGAGAGAGAGAGAGAGAGAGAGAGAGTCCTCAGAATCTGGGATCCACCTTGAGATGGTTGGGTGACTACTGGGCTCTATGGCAGGTGAAGATGTGCTGTATGTTAGGTTACTGGGAATGGTGGGAGGCTATTCTTCTCTGTATAACCGCAGCCAAGCCCTGTTTCTCTCATTGGCCTTTCCTGCTTTCGGCTTTTTGGGTCTGAATCCCTTGGAGGAGAAGCTGGAGGAGTCAGACCCTCAGAAATTATCCTGGGCATCCCTGGCCAACTGGACAAGACCCACCAGTGGATTGGTTACCATCCCCATTCTGGTGCTTGCACCTAAACCCCCTCCAGGACAGTCAGGCCCCATTTCACACTTAGAAAGGATTCCCTTGGCTGCCAGCGGGGCAGATCTGATTCTGATTCTGCAATGTCTTCAGGGAGGGCCCCTTCAATCAGCAGCCAGGCTGTGGGGAGGGCACACAGGGGGAGGCCTGGGGAACCAGAGGGAATGGGGATGGGGAAAAACACCCCTCTGTGCACACCCAGGGAGCCTCCAGGGGGACCTCAGTGGCATCAGCATTTCTAAACTGGGCTGGCCCCACCCCTGTCCCGCCCTCTGATTCTGGTCCAAATTCTGCTGCACTGTTTAATAGTTGCATATCCTTGGGCAAGATACTTTATCTCCTTAAGCCTCAGACCCCATCTTTAAAATGGGGATAAAACAATATTTTCCTCATAGGATTTGTATAAAAGCAATGTAAAGCATTAGCAGAGTGACTGTCAGGTAGATAGTAGGCACTCAAGCTACCGGAATGTTTATTATTGTTACTGTTATATTTAAAGCTAGTTCAGCAGAGGCAGATATTAAAAAATTCAATTTTATTTTTTATTGTAGTGATTATTAAACACATTAAAACAATTTTCTATGTCTAGGTTCCCCATTTCTTAGACATATTTCAACACACCAAGCCCTCCACCAAATCACAAGGTGTCCTTCCCCACTGTCCAGTGGGCTCCGCCACCACAGTGATATCTTGCACCCCCTCGTCTGAAGGAGGGAAGCTAGGGAGAAGGAGACCCCTAGGATGCACTGCAGTTTGCCCTCCCCCATTCAGGCTTATTACTAGGAGAGTGCAGAGGGGAGCTAGTCTGGGCATTACACCCCAGGGGGAAGGAGGGAGCCTTGTACTTGAGAGGTGCATGGGGAGAGGAGAGACCAAAGCTAAAGTGTCTCAGTAGCTCAGTTGTTTTTGACTAGAAGCCATTACCTTCCTGGAGAGAGAAGCCCGTGGCCCATCTGAGGCTGGCGGCAGGGCAAGGGGCATACAGACTGGAATGAGACTTCAGGTCTGCCTGGGGCCTCCCTGCCTTCCCCCTTCCCCTGCTCTGACCAGGTGAGGAGGCAAGTCCAATCTGCTCTTGGTCAGTTGGGACAGGCTCTACACTGGCCTTGTGGCTGGGGGCAGGGACCTGCAAAGGAAAAGAGGTCCCTGACCATAGCATCTCCATAACTGAGTACACCTACTGTGTGTTAGGCCCCTGAGCATTGCCTGTTTACTTTGTACCCCTGACACAGCTGGAAATCAGCTGGGACTTTTGGAAGGAAGTCATCCAATTATCTAGCCTAGCAGGTGGGGTGGGGGGGGGGTTGGGTGGGGGATACCACTTGGCAGTAGGAATCAGAGGATTTCCACACAGAGGCATGATAGGGTGGCCAACTGGAGGGAAGGAGGGGCTCAAGACCCTGCCAGCAGGATTTGCAGAGCAAGTATACTACTTTATGGAGATTGTCCACCCTTTGGGTAACAGCATCGCTGGTGATTGGCTAAAGCCTCCAAGCCACTGTCTACCACCACTACTGGGCTCCTGCCCAGAACAGCTTTCATCTACCAAATCCCCAGCCCAGAATCCACTTGAGGTCAAGGTGGCAATCTCTTGAATCACTCCCAAGATGAGTAGATGGGGACAGAGGTGGGCTCTGCTCTTGAGCTGGGTGCACTTTCTTCCCCAGGAATGGGGTGATGTCCAGCAGACTTTCTTAACTTTCTTTAAATGAAAGATGCAGGTAAGAATGAAGGCAAGCAGGCAGGCAGGAAGAGAGGAGGAAGAAGCACCTCCATTCATTTTATTTTTAGTGGCCCTTTTTGGTTACCTCCACTGCTCCTGGATGCTGTGAACCCAGGTCCTTGGGATGTATCTGGACTGCACTTGGCTGAAGACAGCAGACCCAACTACTACTCCATCAGGGAGCCCCAGCAGACTCTTACAGCTGCATCTAGAGCACACTGCAAGGGCTTATTTTGCCTCTCAGTAAGAGCCGTCCCCACTTGTGCCAGGTGCTGCAAGTCTCTGAGTGGGGCTTGAAAGGTGCACAGATGCCTCTGATTCTGTTTCCAGGCTAATATTTCAGTCTGGATGAGCCTCAGTGTGGCTCTGTAAGGTCATGGTCAGGTTTAAAACTGTGCTAGCTCAATGGCTGAATCGAGATGAGAAGCTGGTCTGGCTTGCAGCTGGGAGATGGAGCACCCTCTTTGTGTCTGGAGGCTGTACTTGGACTGTGTCTGGGTCAGGTCAGGGACACTGGAAAACTTCCATCCCCCACACCTCCTGAAACTATTCTATTTTTTTCAAAGAGAGGAAGGGAGAGGGGAAAAAGCATTTGAAGAAGGAAGGAAGAGGAGGAAGAAGCCTCTTTATTTAGTTTCCATTTTTGTTTTTTCATCCCACTCCAGTCTCGAACCTGGGTCTTTGGACTATATACGGTCTGCACGTCAGCAGCTCAGTCACAAGGGTACCCTCTCTGCCCCCACCCACCCTAGATGAAGGGCAAAGTTTTACCTCTATTCAGATAGGTAGCCCATCTCTCGGTATCCTTCCACTTCCTTTCCTCCACTTTCACCTCATCAGAAGCCAGTAGAGACGGCCTTTGGTGTCAAACAAACCTAGGTTCAAGTTTTGGAACTGCTATTAACAAGCCCTATGGCAATGGGGAAGTTATTTGATCTCTTCTAGTGGAGGACACCCTCCCCATCCATGAAATGGGGGTAGTAGCGGTCCTTATCTCTCTGGACTGTGGAGAAGATAAAATGATCTCATGACTGTAAAGCATTGAACACAGATCCTGCCTTAAGACTTGAAAGTCAAGTTTACTGCAATTATTTGCTTTCAGAGCCCAACACAGGCATAGAACCAGAGGAGTCTTGGTGAATGAATAGATTTCTCTGCTGTTAATTTCATTTATTTCCTTCTGGGTCCACTTCTGTTTTTCTCTCTATGCTTGGAGAGGTGGGTCATGAAAACCTCATAAACAGTCTCTAGGTACTTGGCCTTGATCCTGGCTCTGCAAACAATGACAGATTCTGAAAACCATAATGAGATCTAAATGTGCAGCTGGGCTCTACAAAACACCGACCGCCTTTGTGAAGTCTTGGGCTCTGAAAATAGATACTCTGAAAATTATGATGGGAGCTGTAGCAGGCTCAGAAGTCAGTGATTGGATATGCTCTGCAGATGGTAACAGACTCTAAAAATACTGGTGAGCTTACATATGAGCCAAGGTTCTGCAAACAATGATAGGCTCTGCAAATGGCAATGGGTTTCGCAAACAGTGATGGGAGTGGTAAGCTTTGATGGGCTCTGGACAAACTGAAGAATAATATTTACCTACAAAGGACCAGAGAGGAACTGTTAGTCCTTAAGGAGCAAGACTGTCTCAGTACCATGGACAGCAAGACCCTCTCTCTTCAGACCCAACTAGAGCTCATTTGTTATTTGTTCATTGGGTTGGACGTGTGTTAGGGACAGGTTGGGAAACATGTCAGGAGAGAAGGGACAATAAGGAAAAGAATGAGGCTGTATCCCCTTTCTCAAAGCTTTTAGTAGGTTGAGAAGACAGACTTCTAAGTAGTCAAATGAAGAGATTATGTTTGTGTTGACAAATCTGTTCTCAGATCAGCTATATTTATGAAGTAGAGGTGTCTTTCCACATCAGAGGCCTGCAGAATTTTAAAAGGGTGTTTAAGTCACACTGGGTCTCCTGGGGGAATTGAGAAGTCAGTTTTGCAAAGCACATTTGATGGGCTCCAGCTGACCTTAAATTCTAGCTGGCATCTGACTAGTTTTGGAGACTTTACCTTTCTCTGTCCTTTCCAATTCTGGCCATGTGAATGGTTTGTATCACAGGGAACAGTCACACCTCCAAGAAACAGGACCTAAGGAGGGCTGAAATAAGAACCTGCACTGGGTGAACTGTGAGTGACGGTGCTGAGGATGCGATGGTGGTTAAGAATGGCAGGAGGATGACAACCATGGAATGGAGACAGCCATGGGGGTGGTGCTGTTAACATGGAGTTGGGGAGAGTTAGGTATTGATAATGGTGGCAGTGACAGGGAAGTGATAGCAACAGTCAAAATGTGGTAATACTAGTGACGAAGAAGTAGGCCCTAATGGGCAATAACTTGGCTTAGTACTTAAGAACTTGGCTTAGGTTTGACTTCTGGTTCTGATATTTGCTGCCTGTACAGCCTTGGGTAGTTATTTAACTTTTCTGTGCCTCAGTTTCTCTATCCTTCAAATAGGGATAATAATAGTGCTTATCTTTGTGCACTCTGCTGGAGTAGGAGCTAGATTAGCCACCTCCGGAGAAGTGCAGTCCATGTACACGTGGGACACAGATTCTCCTCCTGGGTCCATGGTGAACAAACAATATGAGCAACAAATACAATTTTAAAAAGATGCTTCTTCCTCCTTTCTCTTCCTGCTTGCACTTTTGCTTTAAAAAATAAATAGCGCCTACCTCATAGAGTTGTCATGGGGATCAAATGAGTTAATATATGTAAAATACTTAGAGATGTGTCTGGCACATGGTGACTACCATGTAAATGATAACTGCGATTACTATTAAGGAAGGCAATTGAGACAGTGATAATGAGGGTGGGGATACTGGTAATGAAGTTGATAATTGTGAGATCAGGGATTTTTTTTTTTTTAAGGGAAGGTGCAGGCAAGAATGAAGGTGAGTAGGCTGGCAGGCAGAAGAGAGAGAAGGAAGAAGCACTTTCATTTATTTTTATTTAGTTGTTCACACTGGTTCTTTTCCCAGGGCCTGGGACTCAAACCCAGGTTATGTGGCCTTGCTCCTTCAGAGGCGAATGACCTAACCAGGGCATGCTTTTTTTTTTTTTTTTAAGAGGAAGGCAGGCAGATAGGAATGAAGGTGAGCAGACAGGCAGAAGGCAGGACGAGAGAGGAGGAAGAAGAATTTAGTGTTTATTGAGTTGTTCATCTTGGTTGTTCCCATCCTCCTGCCCCCAAGTCTCTGGGCTATATGTGACCAGGCCTGCCAGGTCTGCGGCTGGCCTGCTGAGCCCCCAGGCCGTGACGGGGGTGAACTTGACAACTTTCATGAGCACTCCCTGTGTGCTCTGCACGATGCTAAGCACTTTCTATGTGCTAACTTCTGTCATTATTGCAATCCTGTGAGTCAGCTGGTATTATCCCTATTTTCAAGATGAAACTTAGGCGCGAGGGGTTAAGACACGGGATGAAATAGTAACTCAGCTAGTACTCCAGGAGCCTGGGTGGAGTCCAGTCGACATGTGGCGAGGTTGGTGCTGTGATGTGGCTAGTGGTTGCCAGTGCTGGGTGGGCCGTGAGGATGGAGGGGCTGGGGATAGTGCCGTGTGTGCAGGGCGGTCATGCAGGAGCCTGGGCCTTGGTGGGGTCCTTAGAAGAGACGCAGGGGGAGGGAAGCCCCTGCTGTAGGAATATCCACCACTCAAGCTTGCTGTGGAGGGAGTCTGTCAGGTTTCTCTGGGCAAGGGCTGAGGACTACCGGCCTTCTCAGAGCAGTCTGAAAGTAGTTAGGGGAGCAAGGCCCTCCTTTTCCGTTCAGCAGGAGGGGCAGTACAGTAGGATGGAAATAAAAGATGCCCGGGCACACCCTGCAAGGCAAAGGGGTGCGGGGGTGGGGGATGGGGGTGGGGGGGCGCTTCCCTCCACTCCCATCCTGGGATCCCGCCCAGCTCCTTAGTCCTCCACTCGGTGCCTGGTCACATTCAAGGAGCACGTCCCCAGCACTGAACTCTCCGGCCCTGGCCTGCCTCCGCTTGCCGCTGCGCTGAGAGGCGAAGCCTTAATAGAGAATCCGCCTCTGCGCCGCCGCTCCCCGCCCGCCAGCCCGTCCCTATTATCAGCACCATCAACGGCGGCAAATGACACTCTCGGAATCTTGACTCCAATCTGATGCCTGGTCCCCGGGGCCGCGCAGAGGCGCAGGCTGGCCAGGCTGGGGGGCTGGGGAGGGGCTGTGCAGTAATAGGATGTGGCCGAGGACGGTCTATTAGCAGCTCTGCAACTGCTGATGAGCCCCCTCCCTGGCCCCTTTGCGCCCCACGTCTGCTCAGTCAGGCACTGCAAGAGTAGGAGGGAGCTGCTGCAGGTTTGGGCTGGACCGTCTTTAAGCCTGGACCCAGGTTCTCTTGGGGACCTGGGGCCCCATAGACACTTCCTTCTGACTGGGTGTCTGGAGAGGAAGAGTAGGAGCAAGGGGTCAGTGTGAGAGTGAGTGACTTTCCATTCCTTCCTAGGAGTGTCCTGTGTCTCCAGTCTGGAAGGGGCTGCAAGGAGTGCCCCAACCAGCCTAACTTCTTTAGCCTCTTCTGAATTCTCTCAGGCAGGGGGAGAGAATTCTCCCCCACCTGTCTCATTGCGTCCATTTCCTCTTTTGAGTTCCGAATAGCCTTTCTTGGCTATTCACCAGGACTGTGAGATCCGTTAGGGATAATCATCCTAAGACAACCTCACAGGATTTGGAGACTGAAGGTAAGTCTCAAGTCTGCTCACTTAGGTCCTCACCTTTCCCCATGGCTACAGATCCTCTGATCTTTGTGTAATGTAAGCAAAGGTTCTAAGAGGTTGGAGGCAGGTGGATAGATTCATCTCAGGGCCCTGGAGAGGCAGGGAGATAGTGGACAGAGCTGGGGGTGAGTGTAGGACACTCAGGTCCTAGTCCTAGTTACACACTGCCCACCCTAGCCTACCTCCTCCTACCCTCCACCCCACCAAGGACCCCTGCTGAGAAAGGAAGATCATGAAGTTCAAGACTTTTCTTTCTCAGGGACTGGACAAGAAAATGCTTTGGGAGGTAGAAGTCATGAATTTGCACAATTGTAAGTGTGGTCTAATTAATACCCCCACCAACATATACACACAACACAAGGGGGTGTGGGGGAATGAGATCAAGTGTAACCTTCCTTGGGCCTGGCTGTCAACACTGGGGCACACGGTGAAGGGGTCTAAAAGAAGGGGTCTGGCTGACCCTGAAGGGTACCTGGCTAGCTAGAAGCCTAAGCACTCTGGGCTCCATCCCAGCTGGCCAGGGTTCCCTTCTGGGTTTTGAAACAGAAAAAGAGGCTGGGCCTGCCTAAGCTAGGACCCCTGGACCAGGCGGATATGGGGGAGTGAAAAAGAGAGGAGCCAAGGCTTAGCTCACAACCACTGCTCCCTCCCCCCACCAGGTGCAGGCCTCTGACCACAGCACTGAATTCATTCTGCTCTGCCCACTGCCTCCCACCATGCCCCATAGTCCAGAGCCACAGATATCCAAGCTATTTGCCTCTGCTGAGTGCCTGCCCTCGGTGCCCCAGCGGGGGCTTGGCCATCAGTCACAAGGCTGGCTGGACACTCAGTGCTGGATGTGGAACAGGGGATGTCAGGCAGCAGGGGGCACCATGCTCTGCTCACCAGCCTCTTGGTGGCCTCTGTTCACTGCACCTTCCCTCACGCCTTAGTTATTCCTCACCTGTGCACATGTTTTTCTCCCATCACCTGTGTCCATCTCACCTGTCCTGTTCACTGCGCCCTGTCACCTGAGCCCCTCTGAGCTGTCCTTTCTCTGCTCCCTCATCAGGTCTCTCTCTGTGACTCCTCCTTCCCAATCTCTGGGTCACTTTTACTTCCCCTCTCTTTGCTAGTTTCCTGTGTTAGTTACTTCTCCCCCTTAGCCCCAGAGGGGCTGAAAAATGCCAAGATTCAGTTTGTGAAAGTCTCATCTCCCAATAACTTCTCCTGCCTCAGACAGGCTATCCACATTCCATCCTCTGCCAGTGAGAATTGGGACTCCAAGGCATAGGTTCTTTGACCCAACCAGGGGCACCTGGAGTAAAAAGGTAAGAAGAGGAAACCTTTAGTAATTGGGGGTTCATAAGGATCCTGGCTGAGGTCACCCTGTGGAGAGAACGTAGTTTTTAAGGTCAGACAGCAGGGGGCATCCAATCCTTTCTCTGTTGAAGACATTGCTGCTGCATTACCCTGGGCTGCAATTCTGCAGAAGTTAAGTGTTGAGTAGACTGGGTGGGAACTCTCAGGAGTGGGCCAGCTGTGTGTGTGTGTGTGTGTGTGTGTGTGTGTGTGTGTGTGTGTGTGATATTTTAAAGGAAAGGTGCAGGCAGGAATGAAGATGAGTAGAGGCAGGCAGGCAGGAAGAGAGAAAAGGACTTGGTACTTTATTTTTACTGGTTGTTCATCTTAGTTATTCCTTCTGCACCAGGATGCCAACTGGATCCTTGGGGGATGTATGTGAACTGCACCTAGTCAGAGGTGACTGACCAAACTACTATTCCACTAGGGCATGCTGGCCTTACATGTTTAAAGAAACTCTTACCTGTTTCCCAGAATAACTTCTGTATTGAAATACGGCAGGGGGTGAATGAGCTTGGGCTTTCAACCTCTGGGGAAGAGGGAGGAAGAGGCACCTCCACTGTCCTCAATCCAAAGGGAGACTAGTACAGGCCTCTAGATGGTCCCATTTGGTGGAGTTAAGGAGTAAGCCTCTCCCTTCCACCCCCCTAAGAGTGCCCCACTCTTGTCTGAAGGCACTGTCCTTCCTCCACTGAACTCTCACACCTACAACAGCTTGGGGAGCCAATCAAGAGCCACCCAAGCTGAGCCCCTGCTTCCCTGGCAGAGGGGTCTGGAGCTCAGGGGCACAGAGGATGGGGGTGGGAGCTGAAGTCTGGGTGGGGTGACTGTCCCTGTGTTGCAGTGTTTGTGTCTGTGGGTACATTAGTAGATAGTACAGGCATGGTTGTGCGTGTGTGCATGCGCATGTGCGTGTGTGTGTGTGTGTATGTGTGTGTGTGTGTGAGACAGAGAAAGATTTGTTTGTTCAGTTCTCTCAGTGGAAACTGAGGTGGGGCTGCATTGCCCCCACCCCGAGCACACACACACACCAGAAAGGGGCTGAGCAAGTGTATGTGACTGGACTCCAGCCAGGCAGAGCAGGCCCCTTGGGGCCAGCACTGTGACCTTCTTTGTCCTTACTGTCTAAAAACATACCATTAAAATTTTGATCTTTAGGACACAAAGCACTGTCCCAGACTCGAATACTCTAGTATGGCTGTGAAATATGACAGCATAGGGGCTCAGAAATGGTTTGGAAAGGACCCAGGCATGTGGAGACAGAGGGTGGCAGGGGAGCCCTCCTGAAGAAGGTTAGAGTTCATGGGGAGGAGTCTTTCTTTAGCTAGCCCTGTGACCTGGAAGGCAGGAGGGACGCTCCTGCAATAATAGAGCTCATAAACACCTTTCCAGGCCTTGAATTATGCTGGGAGCTGGAACAGAGATCCTCAGTGTAACACCGCCTCTACCCCAAGCAGACCACGGGAGGTGGGTAAATATTGTAATCAGATTAGCAGTGGAGACTGAAGAGGCTATGGTGGGAAAACACTCTGGGCTGGCCTGGCCCCCACCCCGCTCCTGGGAATCCAACCCTGTTGCCCTGCTCAATCCCTCCCCTGTGGGTCCCAAAGACATCTTGGCTTCTCATTGGCCTCTGCCCTACTAGGTGACCCCCACCTGGCACCTGGCTCTCTGTAGGTCTGGTAGAGATTTCTGTATCCCAGTTCTCCTCAGTCTAGGGGAGAGATGGATCAGCAGAAAACACAGGCTTGCTGATGTTCCTTCCCCAGAAAGGTAGCCCTCTGGGCTGCTTTTTGGAGACCCCAGAGCTCAGCAGACACCCCCACCCCCACCCCATACTTCCTCTGACCTTGAGGATGTGTTCACTTATGAGACTAAGCTGAAGCATCAGGATTCCAGGGTGATCATGATTGGAGGGGGTATCTGGTGGGAGGAGGCGTGAGTTTAATTAGGGCTGAATGAGAATTCTTTCCCCCTTCAGACTCCTCCATGGGAAAGCACAGGTCTGGGCTCACAGGGTGTTGGGAAGCCTGGTCAGATGGGGTGCAATGGGGCAGAGAGAGCTGGTGTGTTCCAGGGAGTAAGGGCTGGAAGAATAGGACTGAGTTCTTCTGAGGCTGCAGGTGGGAAATGGGCCATGAGAGCAGGAGGGCTGGGGGGCTGGGGAGTTAGAATTAGGGCTGAGAATCTGAAGAGGTGGAATCTGGGAGGTGAGGGCTTGGGAGTCTGGAGGCTATGACTGGGGCAAGAAATTAGGGGACAGAAGATTGGGAGAAAAGGGATTTGAGTTGAGGATACTGAGGATCAGAATACTGTGGGAGGCTGAGAATTTGGGATATTAGGGAAGAAGGAGCTAAAGAGTAATAACTGAGGTATTAGGGGATTAGGGTATGAGAACCTGGAAAGAGGATGAGGTGTCTGGGGGCTGAGGGAGGCCAGTGGGTCTGAGCTTGGAGAGAAAGGTCATAGAGAAGCATATTCTTGGGGATGGGGGAGGTGTCCCAGTGGACAGGAGGAAGAATGAAGGTCCCAAGCCAGGCCTCCTTCAACCCCTATGGCCATACCCGGGCCACTGGGGTGGGCAGAGGGCCTCTCTTTTTCGGGCTGTCAGGGCGGGTTAGGCTCCAAGAATTGGTTCTCTGGATCATCTCCTGGGAGCCAGCCCCTCCTGGCAGCTTTGTTTGGCCAAAGCACAGGGATTAGTGGGGCTGCCCCCAGACCACCTCCCGGCAGCCAGCTCCTGGGCTTTCATCCCTGAAGGTCGCTAAAGCCGCAGTGCTTTGAGATTAGGCCCCACAAAGGGGCCCCTTGTGCTCTCACCAAGCCTTGGGGGCAGGGAGGGGAGGGGGTCCAGAGAACTCAGTGCTGACCATGCCCCCAGAGACAAATCCTTCTTTCCCTCCCTGGTGCATGGTGAAGGGTCCCCCTGGCCAAAAGCCGGAGATCCCTCCCACCTCCCTGCCCCCAGCTCAGAGACTGTGTCTCCAATGGAGCCAGTCAAGGGGCATTTCAGACTGCAGGATGTCACTCCCAAGGCCTGCCTGCCTCTCCCAGCGTATCAGCACCCACCCGTGCTCAGCTCAGGGTGGAGGTGGAAGGGAGTGGGGCAGAGAAGTGGGGGGCAGGGTAGAAGTCAGAGAAGTCCATATCATAAACTAAGAACCTCTGTCAAACCCTCTCCTGAGCAGATGGGGAGACATCCAAGGATGGGAGAGGAAAGGGCTGGTCCTGGATCCCACATGTTGCTGGCAGAGCCAGGCCAGACAGTCAGCAGGTGTTCTTGGTGAGGTGGGGACAGTTTTGTGCTTCCTACATAGACAGCAGTGGTATTTTTAAAAAGGTGGGCTACAGCATCAAACTCTGTTGTTAATTTTACCATATAAAGGCACTGAAGGATAACTACCCACTGCTGTCAGCATCATTTCATCAAAGAAGGATATTTTAGCATCAACAAAGTTGAAAAGACATATTCTCCAACTATAGAGGATAGAAAGCTTCAAACTGAATAGATGTAGCTTTACGAGTAATTTCCTACCAATATCTGATTTTTTTTTCTTTTCTTGGTCTTTGGGTGAAATGTCTTGAGACTGAGACTAGCTGGCTTGGAGGGGTACCTGCCCCAAGGGACAGAGAATCTTAGGTCCTAGGCAGCAGGTCTCCCATGTCCAGATCTGTCTACCAGCCCAGCACTAGGAATCAGTGGGAGCTGGCACTGGGGAAGGAGGGGCCCTGAGACTTGGCTGCTCCGCAGGGGTTCTGTTCAGAGGGCAGAGGAAGGGGAGGGAGCAGGCCTGGCAGTGGGTCGATAGAGGAAATTTTCCTCCTATCCTCTTGCTCGTAAAATCTTTGTGGCCAACATATTGCACAACATTCCCAGAGAGGCCACAAAAGTCAGTGCTGGGCTGGCGGTGTCAAATGGAGCTCATGGAGCCTGGGTCCCTCTGCTAAGGCCCCCCCTCGGTCAGTCTGTGGAGCTAGGGATCTGGAGGGAGGGGTAATTGGGGAGATGGTGGTGGACATCTGAGGTTAGCTGGAGGAACGATGAAAGTGCCTAATAATCTCTCTTGAGAAAGTGTCCATGGGGAGGGGGCTGGCAGTGAGAGGTAGGAACTAGGAGTATTAGCTGATTCTTGTGTAGCATTATCCACAGAATGGGCATTATGCGGGCAGGTGTTTCATCCTTCAAACAGCCCCAGGGAGTCAGCGTTATTATTTCCCCCATTTTGCAAATAAGAAAATCAAGGCACAGAGGTCAAGTGACTTGCCCAAGGTCACTTAAGGAGTATGGGCCAAAGCCTGGATCTGAGTCTCTGCAGTGGCTCCAGGGGCGTGCATTTGCCACTGCACATTGATCTGCTGCTGTTAGCCAAGAGTTGCCGCTGAGTCCACACTTCATCCTAGCCACGCCCTCCTCACTGCAGGGTGCGCCGTGGTTTTCAGGGGCTGGGAGTAATCAAGAGGTGCTTGCCTCCTTGCAGACAAGGGTAGAATGGAGGTATCCCCTTGCCTAGTTGTGGTTTAAAAAATATGTCCACAGATTCTTGATGCTTCCTTCCTTCTTCCTTTGAGTAGTGGAGTTTAATTCTCCTCTCTGTAAGTGTGGGGCTGGACTTAGTGATGTGCTTATAATGACTAGAATATGTCAGAAGTGATGGGATGTCACTTTTGAGATCAGGTTATAAAAAACTACAGCTTCTATTTTGACCTGTCTCTCTCCCCGCCCCTCTCTCCATCTCAATCCCTCCTCTTTTTCACTCTTTCATTCCAGTCACCATAAAAAGAAGTCCAGTCTAACTTGCTGAAGAGGCCACACAGATGAGAACTGACGCACACTAGCTGCCAGCCAGGCTAACTGCCAGCCATGTGAATAGACTTCTTAAAAGAGGACCCCCTGTCCCTTACCAAGACTTTAGATGATGTAACTCTAATCAAAATAACTGCAGCCTATGAGAGACCCCAGTCAAGAGCCACTCAGCTACATTGCTCCTGGGTTCCGGATCCTCAGACCCTGCGATATTATAAATGTCTTAAGCTACCAAGTTTAGGTGTAATTTGTTGTGCAGCAATGGATACCTAATATACTTGGTTATTAGGTATAGTCTAGAATCTCACTGCTAGAACCTCACTGATGAGTGGGTTAAGTAACTGTCTCTCTCCAACTGTGAGATAAATAACTGACTAATGCTAACTTGTGGAATCAGTTAGTGGCTAGAGAACACCTCCAACTTGATCAGGTGGTCATTCAGGGAATGGTAGGAGGTCACTGAATCATTCCCAGGCCAGGAGTGAGTCCCCAATGAGCAGCTTTGATGGAGTTGTGTGATTTCACAGCTCTCCTATGTGACTGCCTCCAGAAAAATCACATCTTGCTTTAGCTGACAGCAAAGGGACAGGCCTGTCTTAGGGGTGAGGGCTTGACTGGAGTAGGGTTCAGTTTCCACAAATCGCATCTATGGTCCCTGACACTCCTGGGTTCTCTCCATTCCTGGACACTAGTGGTCACAGCTGCATTCAGGAACTCCCCTCAGTATCTTCCAATCTCCTTTCAGCGTCCCTGTTCTTGGCTGGTCACTGATCCAGAGTCAGAGATTAGCACAACGTGACTGCACATTCAGTGTCAGGGTGTGTGTGTCTGAGGGCAGGAGGCAGGGGGTATCGGTGTACAGACACATGTGCTGGTGGTCACGCATCTGTGCACATGTGCACTGGCCTGCGGGCGGGAAGGAGTATGTATACAGCTGCATTTCTGTGTGTGCCTGGGAGAGTGTAGACACGCAGGACAATCTGTGTGGTTGCATGATGCCTTCACCAGAGCGGGGCCTGTGCATTTCTGTCTGTGTGTCTGTGCCTCTGTGTCTGCTTTCCAAGGGTAGGTACTGGATACTAGGAGCATCTGGACTGCGGTCCTCAAAGGGTTAAAGGAAACAGGCGCCACCATAACTCTTAATCATAGCTTTGCAAGCTTAGCCAGTGCCCCTGTTGAAAAATGTTTCAAAAAGCAAAATAAATGATCTTTTAGTTACAGAAGTATTGATTTTGCCCACATCTAGTAATAAAGAGCAAGTCACCTGTAGCTAAAACTCTTGTAAAATATATTTTATACTCTAATAGTCTGCAGATAGAGTCACCCGCTGAGCACAGATGACAAATCTCCCCAGCGCGGCCTGCGCCCCCCATATTTCACGTCAGGGACGCAGTGGTGGCTCAGGCAGCGACAGAGCTGGGCCTCCCTGCGGGTGAAGACACAGCCTGGTTGGCCAGAAGAAAAGAAAAAAGCCAGTTTCTGGCACAAGATTTCTTCCCCTGTCCTCACATGGGCCCTCGGCACCACCCTGGGTCTGGCTTGAGACAGCGTGCCCCCATCCCTTGATCTAGCTCTCAGAGCAGGGGGGTTTCACTCCCCCTCTCCTTGCCACTCGGTTTCCAGTTTGGAGGCTGACAGTCTGACCATTTGGGGTGTCTTGGCTGAGTCTAAGAGAAGAGTGAACAAGGAGGTAGGGCTCCTTGCTGGTGTGGAGCCCAGTTACTCTCATCGTGCAAACAGGTTCACACACATGCCGCATGCTGGCCTGTCCCATACTTCATGTGGACATGAAGGGAAACATTTAGTCGCTAAGACACACATGCATAGAGCAAACCCCACATATATTCAGGGGCACACAACTGGCACACCCCTATACATACAAAACACATGATTTTATGCACGCACCCCCACATACGCTCAGGAGCACACCTAGTGCACATCTGATCCCTTCGTATGGACCTGCCATGTATCTAAAGAGCGAGACCATAGCCAGTCTACCCAGAGAATTCTTTCAAGAAATAGACTTCTGTCTGAAATGACCAAATAGTTACTTTGCTTTTGGGGATCTGAATGTGTGGCACTCAATTCTCTCTCATTATATGTAGTGTAGATAGATAGAGCTGGCTAAACACCCACCAACGTGTGCATGGCTCTCCCACCCACCTCTGTAGGTGGGAGGGGAGTTGCTGAGTGAGGGCGCCCTGGCCCTGGTCACGGCTGCCTTTCCTTTCCAGAGGGGCCACAGCCAGAGATGGAGCCTAGGCCTGGGAGGCCAGATACTTGATTCTGCCCTGTCCTGCTGTGTGGCCCTGCACTTCTCTGAGCCCTGGCATTCAGAGTGCTCAGAGAAAGTCCACCCAGTTATGTCCCTGGTCAGGGCATCCTTAGAGAAACCAGTGTCCTCCCACCTCCACAGGCACCCCAGCCTGCTCTGGGCCATTTCACCTCCCCCAGGAAAGTTACCTGGAGCTGAAAGTGGTCAGAGGAAACCGGTCAGCTCAAAGGCACAGTGGGAGAACCCCCTCCTCCCTCCCAAGCTCAGAATAAATAGGGGTTTCCAATCTCTGATATCCAGGGAGGGGAAGGTGGAGGTGGGGAAAGTGTGTGTGTGTGTGTGTGTGTGTGTGTGTGTGTGTGTGTGTGTGTGTGTGTGTGACATCTCGCTGTAAGACTGTGAGGGGATGTCTGGTGGTACTGGGGGTAAGGCAGCGACTTGGCAGAAAGGGCCAGGATTAAATGGGGGATTTGGGGAGTGGGGCTGACAGGAGTCCTTTGGAGGAGGGGCCTAGCAGTGACCCCAGTTCGGGTTGGAGGGAACTCACTGGGTGATGTAACAGTTTAGATTGTGCATGTGTTGGGGGGGTGAGTACTTTGGGGTGGCCAGAGCCGGTCTGAAATGTGCGGGGCTGCTCTGCGCAGTCGAGGGGCAGCAGCAGTCAGAGGGAGGGGCCGGAGCAGGTAGCTGCCCCGCGCTGGGGTTGGGGCGGCGGGGAGGGCTCTTTAAGCGGCGGCCGCGCTAATAACCTGTCCAGGAGATGGCTCGTGGCAAATTGCTTTGTTAGTCTTGTCAGCGCGGCCGGGGCCGCCGTCAGCGCGCGCCATGGATCAAGATGATGAATCGCCGCGGTCCGCGCAGATGCGGGCGGCCGGCGGCCCTGCCCGCGGGTAGGGGTGGGGGTGGCGGGGGCCGCGGGGGGCCGGGCGGCCGCCATTAACTCTCGAATTAGCTCTAAGCCGCCCACCACCTAGCCCCCGCCCCGGGGAGCGCCAGCGTGGCGCGGAGCGGGCCGGGATGGGGCAGACCCGCGCCCCCACCCTGACCCGGGACGCGCGCCCCGTCCCGCTCGCCGCGCCGCGCTGACAACGGGCCTCCGGGAAGGAGTGTGCGGGCTCTCTCGGGCGAGCCTCTTCACCGTAGTCAGTGCCCGGCTTTTCCAGGGTGTTCCCGACCCGTCAGGGGCGCCTACAGAGTGGCCCCGTGGGGCAGTACCTACTCCTCCCCTCCAGCGCTGTGTGCAGCCTAGGGAGCGCTTTTCAGAAAGGAGGGAGGAGGTGGGAGATGGGTTTGGCCTTGCTCCTCCAACGGGGCCTGGAGACCAGAAGACCTGCCCTGGAACTTTAGGGGAACACCCAGATCCTCACTGCAGGGACAGCAGGCACCTGGTGGTCTCTGGGTTTCCAGATCTTCCTGAAGCCTCAGCACCCAGCTTTCCCAAGTTACCTAGCCACCCCATCTCTTGCCTTCCCATCTCTCCCGTCCAGTTTGGAAACATCTCTCCTAATACTTATCCACATCGTCTACATTCACAAATTACGTATGTATATAACACACAGGTTACACGCAGATATGAGTCTATACATGCAATCTACACTTTTTTTTAAGGGAAAGATGCAGGCAGGAATGGAGAGAAAGGAGGAAGAAGCTTTTTTAAAATTTTTATTTAGTTGTTCACACTGGTTGTGTCCCACCCAACCTCCCTACACACACACATACACACACATACAACTGGGACTGAAACCCAGGGACAAGTGGCCTGTGCTCCTTTGGAGGTGATTGACCTAACTGATACTCCACCTGGACACGACATACAACTTACAACTCACAGGATAATGAATGTGCACTAAAATACAAGCACATCCCGAAATGCACCGCAGTCTCACTCCTAGCCCCAGCAAACCTAGAAAGTTTATTGGGGGCGGGTCCCCAGTCAGTCTAGGGAAGCTTTCCTTTTAAGCCCTTTGAAGGTGTCAGCCTCAGCCCCCAGGCAAGCGGGTAGGGAGACTCCGGGAACAGGCTAGGGAGGGAGGCCCTGAATCATTTCCACTTCTTAGCTGTCTAGACGGTGGCACCTTCGGAATCATTTTGTAAAATCTGTAAAACCCACCCACACTGTGGCATGCCAAGCTTCCCATAGCCCCAGGCTCTCTTAAAGGACTCCTTCCTCTTATCTGCGCCCACCCCCCCCAACCCTGTTTTCCTTTAGGACTTGGTAACTCAGCTTGTACCAGGATCTTGCACCCTCCTCCCCAAAAGAATGCACAATCAACCCCAAGTGCAGCACTGTGCTGCAGTGTCTTCGGAACACAGAGGGGCCATGCTGTCCCTCTGTGCAGAGGCTCATGAGTTGTCCTTGAGAGGGTGCTTCTGGCCTAGGAGTGTGTGGAAACCCAGTCTGTGGAGTCCAATGGGGACCATGAAGTTTGGGGCACAGTAGCCACCCAGCCACTACCCCCAGACCTCAGGGGACTGAAATTGTGGCACTGGCCAAGAAGGCAAAAAGGGTTTCCCCAGCTGGCCTCAGAGTCTGGGTGGCAGACAAGTTCTTTTAAAGGGTAGGTGCCTAGTCGAGCCCTGTGCCCACTACTTGGAGCCCTCAGTAACCCTCTGCTTGCCAGCAGGACCAGTACAATCCTCAACAGCCCCTCCCCCATGCTTGCATCTGGCAGGCCTGGCACCGACTTAGGCCCAGGCAGGTTGGGGAGCTTACTCCTTGGATGGCCCTGTAGCACTTACCTGTCTCAGACAGGAATTAGAGAGGGATGGGTTGGAGTTGGGACCATCTGCAAAGAAAGAAAATTCCCCTCCTGCTGAGAAGGGAGCCCCAGTTGAAGCCAGGACTCCCCTGGAGGGGAGAGCCCTCAGCAAATCCACCTGCCAAGCAGGGATGGCTAGAGGCAGGGAGAGACTCCATCTGTGCTACCATGGAAGGGACTTTGGTGAACCTCCTTTGTGTGTCTTTATGTGAGCCTCCATTTGTGCAAGTGTGTCCAGGGGTGTGCATGTGTGACTGAATGATTGTACCTGTGTATAGGGGGTTAGATTTTTCTCCAAGATGGTTGGTTTGTGATGTATTTTTCTGTGGAGGGCAGCCAGATGGGGGCGCAGTGTCCTTCCCACCATTTCTTCAGCGTGTATTGAGTTGCCTCAGTCCTGATTATCTAAACCCAAGAGAGTCCCTTTCCCTTCTCTTCCCTCCCCTTCCAATTCCCCTTCTCTCACCTCCCCTCTTCCTCTTGCCCCTCTGCTCCCCTGCCCCTCACAGGGCTGGATCCCTGAAGAGAAATTAAAAGGTTATTTAAAGCACCACCCCCCCTCCGCCTCCACCTTTCTTGTCCCTTTAAATGGAGCCTAAACGGTTTTGCTCTGGCAGAAGAAATCTTTTCTGGAGCTTTGGGGGTGGGGGTAGGGGTCCTGGTGGGAGAGAAGGGTCTAAGCAGCCTAATCCTCTTACCAGCCCCCTCCTCTCCCCTCCCTTCTGAGGCCCACTTCTCCCCACCCCCCCTGAGGCACTCAGCTCCTAACTCTGCCTGGGGATCAACCCTCAAATCTGTCTGTGGCCCCTTCTGCCCCGCCCAGGGCAAAATTCCTGACCTCCTCAACCCAGACCAGTACTCTGAAATCTACTGCCAGTACCTCTGCCTTTCCCTGTCTTGCTCTTAAGAGAAGAGCCCAGCTCCCTGGAACTAGACCGAGGGACTTCACTCACAGTCTAGAGGGAATGCCAGGACCAGAGCCCAGCTCCTCCAGCCCCAAATGTGAGACCCCATGCCTGCCTGTGCCAGTCTTATACCTGGCCACCTGGGTTCGCAACCATACTTGGACTCGTAATTGCAAATGGACTGGTTATACACATGAAAGGGACTTACAGCCCCATGAGCCTCTCAGTCACTAACACGGTGGTCATGGGCACACCAGTCACAAGGACACAGTCCACAGGCCTCTCAGTCAATGTCACTCTTCTCAAAGGCAGAGCTCTCAGAATCCCAAACAGGGACACACCCCACAGCTTACACACACTCGTCCAAGGTGCTGTTTCCGCATCACCAGCAGTGTGGGCGTTAACCTGCCCCTCTGGCCCACACCTCAGACACACACCTCTCAGGAGGGCATTGCTGACTGGCCTCAGAGCCAGCTCCTGAATGCTGTCTTCCAGTGAACCTGTCCTGCCAGGAAGGAGAGGGCCTCAGGCAAAGGATTCTTTCCATCTGGGTACTGCACCTTGTGTGTGACCCCCAAGAGACAGGGGTCCGTGCTGCCTGTGAAGCTGAGTCCCAGTCTCCGTGTGTTCAGGCGGCCTCCAACTGCCAGACAGGTAACCGACTGCTAGGAGCGTCATCCTATGGACCGAGTGTGTGGGCAGTGAGTTCTGATTGCTGTTGTGGGGTGGTTCGTGGATGGCAGGACTGCAGGGGTTGGTGTGGGACTGATAGGGAGAAGGATGTGTGTGTGCGCACGCAGCTCAGGACCAATCTTGGAGGGACGAGGGTGGGAGGAGACAGCCGAAGTACCCCAACGCTCTCGCAGCTGACCCCTCACTGGCTAAGCCCTCTGTCGATGGTGAGGCCTCCGGAGGGTAAGGTTTCTCAAGACCCCCTCCTGGTCTCAAGGATTGATCTGCGGCTTCTGCAGACCCAAGAGAAGCAGAGATCCCGGGAGTAGGACGCCGGGCGGCAGAGATTCGGAGGAGGTGACAGATGCCGGCTGGCCCCGCACACCCACCGACGGTCAGACCCCTAAGCCGAGAGTCACTCCGCAGCACAGGCGAGGCGGGGCAGGACGGGGGCGGGAGCGGCGCGTGATTGGCAGCCACTGGGGCCATTAGGGAGAGCTTGGGCCCGCGCCGGGCGCCCGGGAAACGCCGTTTAAAACTCCAGCCCGGGTCGCGGCGCGCGTAGATGGCTGCGGCAGCGACGGCGCGGGCCGGGGAGACCAGGTGCGAGCGGGCGGGGCTGGCGGGGCCGAGCCGGGAGGGGGCGGGAGGACTGAGGACGTGGGCCCTGCGCTCTGGGGACCGCCTCTCCATTTGGTCTGCAGTCCCAGACCCTTTGGGAGGATCAGAAAGTTTGGCCGAGGTTAGGGACTTCGAGACAGACAGACAGACAGACTGACTGACTGACTGACTGACTGACTGACTGACTGCTCCAGGACAGAGGAAACGGAGGGAGGCCAGAGAGTCAGTGAGAAACACCGAGCGAGGCAGCGGGAGCGCGACCCAGGGCAGAAAACCGAGACGAGAGCGAGCGAGCCAGCCGCGGAGGCCGAGTGGAGAACTCCACATTCCGAGGCAGAAAGAGAGGAGAGAGCCCTGGGCAGAAACGCGCCGAGGCAGAGACGGAAGCCTCGGCCCGCGGAGACGCAGGCACCCGCAGAGAACGCTTCGGATCCGTCACGGTTTTGCCTCATTTGGAAGATATTACTTCGCCCCTGAAAAAAAAATAAATACAAAAAAGGTTTGGATATTAAGCGGAGACAAATCCTTCTCAGTTTGGAGGGGGTGGGGAGGTGGTGGCCAGGGTAATGCGGAGCAGATGCGGCCCGGGGCGTCGCGAAGCCCGGGGCCGGGACTGGGGAGGGGGCGCGGCCCGCAGCCCAGGTCCCAGCCCCGAGAGCGCAGGGGCCGCCCACGCTGCCCCAGCTTCCGCGTCCCCACCGCCGGCGAACCCGGGTGCCTGGGGCATTGCCAGGGATTCGACTCCGATCTCGCCCGCGCGGTTCCCGCTCAAACTCCGCCGCCCGCAAGTGCGCCTTTTCTCTCGGGATTGTGATTCTGCACGAATTCCCCAGCCGGGGTTCAGCGCTCTGCCAACTTCTGTCCTCGTAAACGCGGCCTCTGGGTAGGTCCCCCAGGTGGGTGTTTGGGGCGCCGCGGGCCTAGTCCCCTAGAATTCGTTTTGCCTCCTGTGACTTCGGGTGGCGTGGGGTCGGGTGAGCTCCGGTAGGCTGGGGCCAATCCTGGTAGCCGCTTTCGCAGCGAGGGGAGCGGCCACAGGGCCCGGGGAACTGCCCAGGTCTCCCACCCCGGCTGGCCCAGATCTTGGACCAGGTGCGGGACCGGAACAGACGATGTCCCGGACACCGCTGGCGGAACTTGCACCCTCGTCACAAGTTTCTGGACTCCGCGCAGGGACTGCGGCAGCCCCTGGTGGTGGGCGTAGGGGGCCCGAGTGGGACCTATTCTCTAATTCTCCTTGAGCCTGGGGCCCGAACTTTTCCACATTCCAGCCAAACTCCGTGTGAGGAGTTGGGCTCCTCAGTCAGTGTTTTGTACGATAAGATAAGGGAGTGCAGGATTAGGGGGTGGCAGAGGGCCGGGATCCTAGGCCTTTTACAGTTTCTGTGTTTGGAATCCCCCAAAACAGAACCCGCGGAGCTTGGAGCGCAACCTTAGGTTGGGTTCGGCCCGGGGCACCGGACGGTGTTTTTCGTTTTAGAAAACTGCGGAGACCCGGGGTCCGTCCGTCCGGTGCTGGTTTTCCGAGGCAGCTCCGATTTAAGGACGTTGGGGAGAGAAGAGGGCTTTCCTGACTCGATGGGCCTTGGGAGGAAGAGACTGTTTGCACCGCGGAGGTTGTTCGCGCCACGGCTGCGGAAATTGTGCAAGTTTTCAGTTCGCTGCCACTGTCGCGACGGCGGAGTGGTCCGTGTCTCTTCCCTTCACTCGAGCTCGGGATCCCATGCGCTGCAGGCGGGTTGTTTGGCCAGCGTCTTTTTAGGAAGCCCTGCGGCCTATTAATTTTAGCGGGGATGGGGTAAGAGTTGTTTTCAATTTTTCAGGGATTCGAGTTTTACTTTTCTGCATCGCCAGTCTTCCCCAACAGGGGAAGGTACTCTGACCTAAGGAACAGTGTATTTGTCTCTACATCCTCTCCGCGAACCA
>RJWH01000372.1:241620-256339 GCA_004363575.1 Solenodon paradoxus | reverse complement strand
AGGGAAAAGGGTAGGTGAGTGTTCTCAGGCCCAGTCTGTTGAGGAGGCCCAAAAGAAGCGTCCCTTTTTGTCCTGCATTAAAGATGGTCCTTGTCAGTGCTGATGGCAGTGGGCCTCAGCTGCTACTGCTGTTCCTGCCCCTGTAAGGAAGCAAGAGCTGAGGGGGAAGAGGAGCCTCTCCCCATCCCGCATGCTCCTGTTTCTTCAAAGGGAGCAGAACACCGCAGCATGGTCGAATTGCACGTAAGTACTAGTGGGTTATTCTGACATTGTGGGGGTTATTGGGCATTTCTGGCACAGGAATGGTTAAACTGGCATGCGTTTTAAGCAGGATGTTTAGAGCAGGCATTATAGGGGTGCCAGATTTGGTTTTTGCCTAAGTGCTAAAATTCCCAGCACCAGCACTGATCATTTGTATGAAGTTCCACCAGTCCTGTCGTTCCTATGTGATCGCTGATCAGCAAAACATAGTATTTACTTGTTGCTGGCCGGCTGCTCTGCTTCTGCTCAGATCGCTCCACCTCCTCCCTTCTGCTTTGTTGTTAGTGCATATCCTGTCCTGTTTTTACCATTCCAATGCCTCATTTTTGTCTCAAAGAAATATGGTCAACCTACCTGGAGTGGACTTCCATAAGTCAATGTTTTTGCTAAGTGTTATGTGTGAGTTTTGATTCAGAAATCTGTAAATTCAGCCCCAGTTTCTGACCTGTATATCCAACTGCCAATTCAACTTTCTTACTTGGAAGTTGGATCCATATTTCACACTTGCCGTGAAACCTTAGTTTCCCTTCTCCCAGTCTCTCGGTCCAGTTAGTCTCCAATGCTCCAGGTTCAGGAAAAGACCCATCTCTTCACTCTCACGCTCAGGCTAAAAACTTGAGTCATCCATGGTGTGCCCTATGCAGCAGCAGTTAGGTCAATTGCCTTCTAAGGATGTAGGCCACATACCCCTGGGTTTGAGTCCTGGGTATGGGGGTAAACAACCATGGTGAACAACTAAATGGAAATAAAATAAAAATGCTTCTTTGCAGTCTGTTCTCCATACAGCAGTCAGTGTGAGCTTTTAACAACAAATCATATCAAGTTACTCCCTATTCAAGACCCTTTAAGAGCTGCCCATCACACTCAGGACAAAATGCAATGGGCTTACAATGGGCTGTGATGCCCTCAGGGACCTGGGCCCTCTGTTCCCCTCACCCTCACTGCTCTCACCCTCTCTGTGCTTCAGCCACCCTGGTTTTCTCACTGTTGCCCCACATTCCAAGTGTATTCATGCCTTGGGGTCCCTAGCCTTGCTGTTCCTTCTGCCCGGAAATCCTTTCTCCAAGAGCTGTACCTGGCCTACTTCAAATATCAGAGCCCTTTCTTGACCATATGTTCTTAAATAGTCTTCCTTTCTCTAGTTATTATCCTACTCTGCCTTGTTTTTCTTCAGCACTTATTCCTACTTGAGATGATTCCATATTTTTTTTCGTTGTTGTTATCCAGTCCTCCTCCCTTAGGATGTAAATTCCATAACGGTGGTTTTGAGGAATTGTGTAATTGATGGAATATGTGTAATATATGAACGTGTGTGAGTGTGTTTGTGTGTAGATATATCTGCTGCATGGATAGGTATCTATGGGACTCTTTTTGGATGGAACCGTGGGAATAGTGACATTGACTCTGTCCCGACTTTGTGTGAGACTTTGATGGCTTCTGTGAATGCCTTGCTGAGAATGTCTACATAAGTGTGCCTGCGTGTAAAGTGTGTGTGCTTGCCTGTGTGCATGGGTGTGCTGTGGATATTTGGTCTGTATGGTCTGTGCCTATTTCAACGAGAAGGCAGAGACACCCTGGCACATTCTTTCTTTCATCAAATGGACCTGCCCTTGCAACCTTTCCCTTCTCCCTCCCATACCCGGGAAACAGGAAACACCTGTGGGGGCCTGTAGACATTGGGCTGTATTCTCCAAATGAGATATCAGACCAATACAGGGTGGGTGCTCAGATGAGAGGGCGTGGGGCTGATGGGAGCCTGGCAGTCCAGCGTTCATCTGTCTGCACTGTCTCAGGAGGAGGGATGTGTTTTCTGACGAACTGACCACCAAAGAATGAGGCTGAAACAATGGGACGGAGCAGCCTCTGTGTTGGCTGTGTGGCCTTAACATGTCACTGTTCCTTCTCTAAGCCTTAGTACACTCATCATTAAATGGGGCTTATATCTTGTGACTTGCTTGCTTCTTGGGACTAAATGAGAGCAGAGGAGCTAATGACAGCGAACGTATGACAGTCATGACAATTGTGTTCTCATGTCTGCACAGCCCATGAGGGTTTTACTTCACTGTCATCAGAGAGAATGCCTCAATGTCCCCAGTACAGCTCTGGACTTGACCCCATGTGGGCTCAAAGGAGTTGAATAAATAACGTGTGTGAGTGAATCAAGGAAAGTACAAATGAGTAAGTTCCTGGATGATTAAATGAAGAGATGAGTGCCTCAAGCAGAAAATGGGTTGATAAATCACAGTGGTTAACATTTTTGAACACACCCCAATAATGTGTTCAAATGCAAGCCTCATCGTAAAGGTTTCTCTTAATTCTTGCAACAGCGCCATGAGATTATTCTATTCATAATCCCATTTTGCAGATGGGAGAAACTGAAGCCTTAGGGACTTGCCCAAAGCCACAAGGCTCCTAAGTAGAGTTGTGATTCCAGCCCAGGCAGTCTGCTTCCCCAAAAGCCCTGCCAAACAAATCAGCAAATGAATAAAGAAATACCGGAGCCTTCATTCTCTTAGCCATGGGAAAGTCAGGCCACTTTCTGATAGGGGGCGAAGTGAGCATCTAAGGCCTGGGCTGAGGGTGGCGTCTCCCCCAGCAGGGTGGAGTGTGAAGGCCTGTCTCATGTCCCTCTCCCTCTCCCATCTGCAGGTGCATGCCGCGATGCAGCACTATGGGGTGAATGGCTACTCCCTGCACGCCATGAACTCACTCAGTGCCATGTACAACCTGCACCAGCAGGCGGCCCAGCAAGCCCAGCACGCCCCCGACTACCGGCCTTCGGTGCACGCGCTTACCCTGGCTGAGCGCCTGGCTGGTAAGGGCCGTGGTGACAGGAACTTGGGGACGACTGCTGGGAGTGGAAGACAGGTCTGGGGAGGAGGCTCCGACAGAGGAAGTTAGGAGGGAATGTTGAAAAAGTGTCCTCTGGGAGGCTCGGGAAGACTCGGGTCACAGCCACACAGAGAGATGCCAATTCAGAATCTAGGCCTGACTACTGGGCAAGTCCTGCTCCTTAGCGCCTGCTGAGTGCTGGAGTGGCCTCTGCCTTTAGATCTCAGAGCAGTCCTGGCGGGAGAAACTAACTCACGGCCTAACTCAGATGAGGAAACTGAAGTCAGGGGTCAGGGATGTGCTCAGAAAGGCAAATCCAGTCACTGGATGTCATATAAATAACAGCCCCCTTGTCTGGAACTCTGACTGTGTGCCAGGCGCTCTTCCAGGCTCCCGCTCTGTGAATCACACCATCACGTGCCCTGAGAGAGAGGCGTTTTATACCACTGTGAGCAAGGAGACTGAGGGCCAGAGAGGGTCCATCTAGGTGGGGGTGGACATTGGAATGTGACATTATGGCTAATGATCTGAGTTTGGAAGTCACAGACTTGGTGCGCCCTGTGACTCAGTGGTTAAGGTTGACCTCTGACCAACAGAGTCTACATCCCTTCCAAGGGCCTGAGTTACAGACCCCAGGCAGGGGCGGGGGAACAACCAAGATGAACAACTAGATAAAAAATAAATAAATGCTTCTTCTTCCTGCCTGCCTAGTCACCTTCATTCCTGCCTGTACCTTTCCCTCTGAGAAAAACACAAAAGCTGAAAAACAGTAGGTTCATTAAGAAAAGAAATTGCAGACGTGCAATCATTGCAGGCTCTGCCCACTCACATCCCTTCTCTGAGCCTCAGTTTCCCCTTTATAAGCAGGGGACAATGTCACTACCACCCACAACTGGGGTGTTACTTGAGGAAACAGATCAAAGTATTCAGCAGAGGCTTGTAGGTGCTCAGTGGTCATTTATAACCCACATTCCATGGTAAGCGCCCCCCAGGAGCAGCAGCCCGGCTTGCCTCCTGGTTCCATCGATTGTTGGTGCATCCAGACAGCCTCTCTGTGGGTGTGGGAAGGATTTCACTGTACAGGTCAAAGTGTGATTTCCTGGGAGATGATGTTACCCACTCCACCCTGGCCCAGGCCAAACCTTGAGCAGCTGGTGAACCCATATGGACCCAGCCCTGTGCCAGGTGGTTGGCTCTCTGAGGACTTCAGGACATCCTCAGGGAGATGAGGTCAAATGATGGGGCAGCACAGGTCAGCTGGTATAATCAGGGAGGGCTTCCTGGAGGCCATGGAGCAGGGGTCAAGCCTATTGGGAGGAGGGACAACTTGAGCAAAGGCACAGAAATGGAATGGGATCTGAGGCTCCTGGATGGAGGTGTAGGTTTGGAAACCAGGGTGGGACAGCCACTCCTATTCTTGTAGACCCTCTGGGCAGGGCTCAATGGATAAAACTGAGTCCCTGGTAACCTACCATGGGGCACCAGTCTTCAGTCTGGGAATATGGGTGCAGTTCTGCCCAGTTATGTCTGTTTCCCTGGCTTGGAGTGAATTCTCTGTGCCCAACCTGGTGGTGATATTAGCTTCTGACCATGTTCCAGTACCACAAAAGCAGGAGTCAGGGAAAGAGGCCTACCTCTGGTGGTTGGGGCAGATGACCTGGAGCAACGATTGCCCTCCCTCCACTCCCTGCTTCTTAAGTTGGGACTGGAGGTCCAGGTGGGGCCTTGCCTTCTTGAGGGAGGCATTGCTAATGGCACAAACAAGCTGTGACAAACCAGCTGGTAGCCCCTGAGGCCCAGCTGGTAGCCCACGGCAGGGTATTGAGCTGTTGTTCACCCACCCGGTGACTGGGAGTCACCACATCACCACAGCCTCTCCTGCCCCAGGGTGACCAGCATAAGATCAGGGTTTAGTTCAGGCAGGATTAGTACTGATTTGAGACGTCCAGGGCTTCTCTGTCTGCCTCTCTGTCTGTCCGTCTGTCTGTCTGTCTCTCTCTCGGAAGGATGCAGGCAGGAATGAAAGTAGGCAGGCAAGAAGGAAGAGAGAGGAAGAAGAGGCATTTTATTTATTTAGTTGTTCAGTTTAGTTGGTCCTTGGCCATGAACCTGGGTCCTTGGGCTGTGTGTGGACTGTGTCTTGGGCACGGGCTTAAAAGTTGAGCCACCAGGGCGCATCAAGTCTTCCTTTTTAAACCAGAAAAGGATCAGCTCAAAATCTGGGGCTTTCTGGACACCAGTTGCCTTTCTTCTTTGAGAGTATGGTGGATGATTTCTCAATCCTTGGAGCGCAGGGGAGTCCCAGCAGCCCTGCAAAGTGACTGACAGCCGCTGGATAGATAGTCCAGGGTCCACTCACAGGTGATGGAAGGGGGTGGGGACAGGGGTTACTACTGGTCCTTCTCCAGGGACTTGACAAGCAGCCAGTACGGAGACTAGTTACTGACCCCGGACAGATGCCTGTCCTGGTGGTGGTTTTCATGTCACCAGTATGTGGGCAGGACTGTGGAATCCATCAACCCTGCCTCGCTTCCAAGCCTGCAGTGCTTAGAACCTGATTTCTTTATCCTCCTCTCACTGAGAAAGCATTTAGAAGGGTCAAAACTGTATATATAACAAGTCTCTCCTGTGCTGCGAGTGCCCTGCCAGAGCCATGCTCTCTGTTGAAGAGACATAAGAGCAGGAGCCTCAGGTCCTGCATCAGGCATTCAGAGGCCGAAGAAGGCCAGATTCACGCCCAGAGCACATAGAGTCAAGTACCTGTGAATGCTGTCTCCGCAGTCAAACCTCTCCGAAGTAGACTCTGCAAATAAGTACCAGCTCACAGAACTAGCTTCTCATGGTCAGAGCCCAGTATTTGGTTGGTATTCAGAATCAAAGGGTTTGAATATTAGAACCTTTATGACATAGATTTATAGATTATTGACATCATGTAGCCTCGGAATAGCATATTCATAGTATCCTGGGATCTTAGTGCAATGCCCACTTACCTACATACCCCTCCAAGACAAATGAAGAAGCTCCCTCCCCTCCAATCACATTCCTAACATCATCCATGGAGATGAGTTAGACTTCCGTGGTCCTGATGGTGAATGATGGGGGTGGCATGATCTCAGCCTTCTGGAGAGAGGATGGGTGATTTCTAAGGCGAACAGACCAGGGTCCAGCACTGCCAGGAACAGTGGATCTGCAGTGGATCAGAGCAGGCTATGATTCAACAATTATTTCCCATAATTAAATGGGCCCCCTCTCCTTGCCCTCCAACGGCTGTACATTTCAAGACATCATCTTGGAGGCCCGCTATGGCTCCCAGCACCGCAAACAGCGTCGCAGTCGCACGGCGTTCACTGCTCAGCAGCTGGAGGCCCTGGAAAAAACCTTCCAGAAGACTCACTACCCAGATGTGGTGATGCGTGAGCGGCTGGCCATGTGCACCAACCTGCCTGAGGCCCGGGTACAGGTAAGACCTAGCTCTTTTGACTAGACCTTGCACATAAGCAAAGTTCATCAGTCTGGATTCCCAAGGTCCTGAGCTGTCATTGCCCCACACTCCCTATGTCTCCATGAATGCCTATAGTTAGAGGAAGGGGTTCTGGAAAATACTGAGGATCTGCTTCCTAGGGGGTGGGGCCGTGTCCTCTTGCCTACCCCTCCCAGAGCTCCTTGCTCAACCACTGTACTTTGTTCCTTCCCATCCCTGCTGCTCCTCTCCCTGTCCCAGGTGTGGTTCAAGAACCGCAGGGCCAAGTTCCGGAAGAAGCAACGCAGCCTGCAGAAAGAGCAGCTCCAGAAGCAGAAGGAGGCCGAGGGCGCCCATGGGGAAGGCAAGATCGAGGCCCCAAACCCCGACACACACCTGGAGACAGACCAGCCCCCAAGCCTGCCAGGTGGCGACCCCCCTGCTGAACTTCACCTGAGCCTGTCTGAGCAGTCGGCCAGTGAGTCAGCCCCAGAGGACCAGCCGGACCGGGAGGAGGACCCCCGGGCAGGGCCTGAGGATCCCAAAACTGAGAAGAGCCCAGGGGCAGAGAGCAAGGGCCTGGGCTGCAAGAGGGGCAGCCCCAAGGCAGGTGAGGCTCCTAGGCGCTGCGTGACTGCAGGGGGCTTGGGCCAGCTGGGGAAGAGCAGCCTGGTCCCCAAGCCAGGGGCCCTGTGTGCCAGGTGGATCAGAGCAGCGGGCACAGTCAGCCTTTAACACGTGGCTCTCCCTCTGGAGCAGGACCCATTACAAAGCACTGGCCATAGCTGGTCTATGTCAGGTGTTCTCCCTTTAGTTACTGACTCCTGGGAATCTAGGGGCCCTGGGGGAGGGGACTAGGTGGCAAGGAGAGGGTACTTGGGGAACTCAGACCAAAAGTTGTTTCTCAATCAGTGTTAAAATATTCCAGTATTATTTTTTTATAGCCAAACCAGTGCATATTGGGCAAGTACCATATTGGTACCAGAGATCGGTCCCCGGGAGTGGAGGGGCTTGGATAGAATGCAGAGGCGGGATGGAAGCCACAGCCAGGAGAAGGGATGCTGTGGTGGTGAAACCCCTTGAAAAGGAAAGGGGTTTCCAAAAAGTCAGAAGTGGGGCCTTGGCAGGGGCCTTGGGACTTCTCCAGGAAGGATGCATGAATGCCTTGCTGGATTCAGAATCAGGGGACGCCCCGGCTGAGATAAGTGGGTATGGTTTCAGCCAATGCCTGACTTGAAGGCAGTGCCAAGGGGTAGGAAGGCTGAAGGAGCCCCAGCTGGCAGACCAATGCCCCTGTCCTGAATTCTCAGTTATTGGTTCTCTGCTTGCAGATTCCCCGGGCAGCCTGGCCCTAGCTCCTGCAGCCCCTGGGGGCGGCCTCCTGGGCCCCTCCCACTCCTACTCCTCCTCCCCGCTGAGCCTCTTCCGTCTGCAGGAGCAATTCCGCCAGCACATGGCGGCCACCAACAACCTGGTGCACTACTCGTCCTTCGAAGTGGGGGGCCCGGCGCCCGCTGCCGCTGCGGTGCCCTACCTGGGCGTCAACATGGCCCCGCTGGGCTCCCTGCACTGCCAGTCCTACTACCAGTCCCTGTCAGCAGCCGCCGCCGCCCACCAGGGTGTCTGGGGGTCCCCGCTGCTGCCTGCGCCCCCTGCAGGCCTGGCACCCGCCTCGGCCGCCCTGAACAGTAAAACCACGAGCATTGAGAATCTGCGGCTGCGAGCCAAGCAGCACGCGGCCTCCCTGGGACTTGATACGCTGCCCAACTGACTGCTGGTTTCCCACCCAGCTGGGGGGCTTGCGTGCCCCCTCCCAGCCCGGTGGTTAGCCCCAGGTGCCTCTCCAGGAGGTAACTGTGAGCCCCGGGAGCCTGGGGTTTGAAGTCCTGCTCCCTAGCCCCGCCCCGCCCCCGCCCCCGGTGGATCCCACCCCTCCCGCCCTCTGCATGGCCCTGCTTGGATCCCCAAGGCTGAAAGGGGAGGAGCTGAAAGGCTGGGGGTTGGGAGAGGCTTCGCGCCAGATCCCCACCTCGGTGTTGCCTCCTCCTTTTCCTCCCACTCCGCCTCTGCCCCCTAGTAAGTTGATGTGTGGAATGTGAGATATAAATATAAATATATAAAGCTCTATTTTCAGGCAGGCCCCCTCCCCCGCTCAGTCTCTCTCCTCTGCCGCCCTGCCTCCAGCTACAGCTTCTGCAATCTCTCGCTTTCCCTGCTCTGTCCTGCTCCCCGTCCTTCTTCCCTGACCTCCCTAGGTCCTCTCACCCCAGCCTCAGTCTCCCCACTTTGGGACACTCCTCATGGCTCTTCTCCCTGCCCCTGCTCACTTTCTTTGGTGCTGGCTGTGTTAGTGTCGTCAATTCCCAAGGAAGGTTTTGTTTGGGGTTGTGGTTTTTTCCTTTTAGGAATTTTGCTCTTCCTGCTCCCACTAGCACCCCACTCCCCTCTCTCTTAGCTCCAGCTCCAGTACTGGTGACAAGGTTCCAAATGGAGACTGCAGATTTGGGAGCTGGGGCAGGAAGTGACAGTGTCTCCAGACCCACCCTTCCCAGGGCTTGTCACCTAAAAGGGGTCCTGACTCATGTGCTCTTCTCGGCTCTGAGGTCCCAGTTCCCAAGAGTGAGGAGAAGGGGAGTGAAGGCAGAAGGCAGAAGCGCAGGCAGGTAGGGGGATGGACGCATCCTTGCCTGGAAGACTCCAGGACAGGGGCCTGCCACCGACTCCAGGGCTCAAGGCTTCGCTGGAGAGACTTTCCCAGGGGAAGGGGTGCTTTCAGAGAAAGGTGCTTCATAGGTGGGGCAGAACCTTCTCTCCGCTTATAGTTAATGTCCACTGCAGCCAGGAGGGTGAGGAGAACCCTAACTCCTGACCACAGTGCCGGCCAACCACAGCAGCTGTGCACTCTCCAGCTTCTGCCCTGTCCTAGATCCAGTTGTTGAAATGAGGGCTTCTGTCCAGCTAGTGCAGAGAGGTGTGTTCCTGTCTATGGCTAGGAAATCCAGCTCAGCGAATTGCCTTTCAAAATGTGTGACCTGGAGCCAGCCTGTAGCCTCTGGGGACCTGTTTCCCATCTGCATTAGATGGCCTATAATGATGTGCCCAGCTCTAACTTTCTGCATGTCTGTGCTCACAGTATTACAGGCAGAAGTTTTTAGTTGCCTTGCTGTGGAGCAAAGGATGTTCCTCGCAAAGCCTGTCCGTGGGCATGGCCACAGTCTCTGGACCTCAGTTTCCCAATAAGTATAATGGGTCCCTTCTGGTTGGGACAGTCTGAATTTGATCCTACTTTTCTTGAGTTCCAGGGCCTGCCTGTGCAGTCACCTGATCTCCAAGCCGTCATACAGTCTCAGGATCTCAGGGCAGTAGGAGGGGCTAATGTGTATAGATTTCAGGTCATGATCCCCATCCATTTGTGGGTCACCATGGAGTCCTCCTGGCCTTTGCTTAGAGAAGCTGCAGGGAACAAGGTTCCCGAGGCTTGTCTCCTCTAGTGGGAAGACTAGGGGGTAGGGTGGGGTCTGTTGGTGCTTCACTACAATTGGTTTGCATAGCATTTGATGGCTGCCACCCTTGGAGGGCTCTATCTGGGCTGGAAAAGGCTTTGGATAGGGAAAAAGTGAGGAGTAAGGTGGTAACCTGAACCAGGAAAGCTATGTGAACAAAGCAATGGAGTGACACTCTGTGGATGATGGGAAAGAGGTTGCTGGCTTCCTGAGAGGTGGGGATGAAGGCCTGGAATCCAGGCTAAAGGCCTGACCTCCATGTAGTGAGCACCAAGACAGTCAAGTGAGGCTTTCTGAACAAAGTGGGTGCACCAGAATCTGAGATCTGCCACTGGGAAGGTCGTGGTGGTGAAGGAGCTGGGAAGAAGCATCTGAGGAGAGACTTAGGCAAGGGCACAGGAGAGTGGTAGAGACTGTAGAAGACAGAATGGATTTTTGGTTTGTCCTGTGGGATCAGCTCTGGGAAGATCTGCTTCTGAAATGAACATAATCTTGCCTGGACCAGGTATGGTATCTGAAACACTTTGCCTGTCACTGGGTCTTGGAAATCACTACCTCCAGGAAGCCTCCCTGACCTCCTAAGGGAACAGTCCAGCCCCAAGTCATGTTCTGTCTTGGTCAGAGTGAGATCACCTCAAGCTCAGTGCAGCTTCCCTCAGATCTTTGTCAATACTTCCTCATTCATTTGACCTGATCCCACAAACCCAGAGAAAGCAGGGAAAGTGCATGTGGTCTCTGCACCCAGGCAGCTCTCATCCTAGCTCAGGGCAGCCTCAAGTAGCTGAAAGCAGCTACAGCAAGATGGGTGCATACTTGTGGGTGGCACCATGTGTCTTCTATAGGAGCCAGGGGGTCTGTGCATGGGTGGGCTTCTGCACCTGAGACTGTAGCTGCAGTCTCTCCCAGGCCTCCTGGGTTCCCTAAGGCCTGAGAGCCTACAGCTCTGCCTGTTCCTTCCAGCAAAGCCTCATTCCTCATCTTTCTCTCCTATTTGCAGTCTCCGTTTCCTTGCTTCCTCACTTCCCCAGAGCATGGTCCAGGGGTCTGGATCCCTATTGCAACTCTGTGGCTGGCAGGCTGTACAGACTGCTTTCTGAACCAGCTATTTTGTGACCATTTGTGCTTAGAGGTCGTGCCAGCCTGTGGCAAAACACTGTGTACCGTATTTATTTATTCTGTTAGTTGAAAAAAAAAAAACAAAACTCAACTGCCCTCCTTTCCCCTGCGCGATCCCTGCGTAGTACAGCATGACACTCTGTCCCGTGTATCTGTCCGTCCGTCTGTCTGACTTTCTGTGGCATTGTGACCTGTTCTTTGTCCTACTTGGCTAATAAAAGAGAATCCGGCAGCACAGCCCTCGGTCCAGGTTCATTCCCTGAGATGCCTGCAGTGGGCCGAGCTCTGCTCACTGCCCATGCAGCACCGTGACCAGTGGGGAGGCAGGCAGGCCTGCCTGAATCGGTCATTCCCACCCCAACCTCATAGTCTCTCCAGGGCCCTGGCCAGTCTGCCTGGTGTGGCACTCTGCAGAGGTCCTGGGGAGCGGAAGGACCACGACAGGGAAGGGCTCCACATTCTCTGCCATCACACGAGGCGGGGCAGCTGCAGCCAGGAGGGCCAGGGGGGCAACGGGTTTGAAGGACAGAGAAGAGCAGGGGGTTCTGTGGGAAGCAGGGCCAAAGGGGAAGGCATGTTTGAATCTATGCTGAGCTGTTCTCCAGTGGACTTCTAGAGGGAGGGAACGCTTTGTCCTCAGAGATGAGCATGAAGAGGATGGAGAAGGGATTCCTGCTCTGGGTGGCAGGATGGATTGTAGATTTGTGAAGGTCCCTCCAGCTCAGGATGAGTGTGTGTGTGTCACAGCCTGTAAATTGTATGTGAGTATGAGAAGCTGGGCCATGAATTCATAAGCATCTGCTTCATGTGTGCGTGCTCGTGCCTGAGCAGGAGAGAGACTGTATGTACAGACGATAACTGCAGAAGAAATGCTCAACTGAGTTCTGTTTGCTGTGACATCTTGGTCCCGCCTGCTTCTCAAGAACAAGATGACAGATCTCTACTCAGCCCTCACCGTCTTGGTTCCTCCTCTGGTCCCTGGGCTTCCAGAGTATCTATACAGGGCCCTGGAGCCCGGTGGGACCCTGGGGCCATGTGGGGCCGTGCAAGTACAGTACTGGGATGAACCTGGGGTGGCTGAGAGTCATACTGGGGATTTCCTGGTGGGGGCCCAGCAGGCCTGGAGCGTGTGCTGGGCTGCCTGCCTCCCAGGAGCCCAGGGAGGCCCTGACCTGCATTTCCCAGGTTGCTGTGACCCCAGGAGACACATTCCTCTCTCCCCAGTGGGGCAGAGGATTAGGGCAGGGAACACCCCCTTCACCTTCCTTCCCACCTCCCTGGGAGGGGCTGGCAGATCAAATGTCTGCCCCAAATCTCCCACCATTCCTCCACTGCATGCCTCTTACATACCTCAGCCCTAGCGCACACACCTTCCCTGGTATGAGCCTGCCCAGTGACACCGCAGTTCCAAACACGCACCCGCTCAGCTCCGCTGAAGACCTGTACCCCTGACCCTGTTCTGGCTGCTGAGAGCATAGAAATAAGCAAGGAAAATGTCCTTACTTGAGACCATTATAACATGGATGATTTGGGGTTCAAAATAGAGATCTGGGAGACAGAAGAGGGGTTCTTGCTCACTCAAAGGAGATCAGGAAGGCTCTTTGGGAGTGAAACTTTTGAACTGAGTCCTTTAGGTCCTGCATTCACTGAGATCAAGAGAGAAGGGTATTATGGGAGAAGCAGAGCCCAGACCAAGCTATGTGAGCAGCCGGGTGAGCCTGGAGCCCTGGGAGAGCAAACAGCTGTCCAGTGGGCCTTGAGGACATGAGAGAGTGGCAGGGGCTGAGGGTGGAAAGGGAAGCTCAAACTTGGACTCAAACCTGAGGGCCATAGGAGTATTGGGAAGTGTTCCTAGCCAGGAGGAGGGGTGACCAGTCTTGCATTTGAGTAAATCCTGCTCCCCAATAGCCTTTGCTGCATGGTGGTTCGTGAGGAAGCAGGGAGACCAGAAAGGAGGCTGCTGTGTTCTTGTGGAATCTGTGTGGACTGGGGAGGCATGAAGGGGAAGGGGTTAGACTGAGGAGAGAGGTAGGATGAAGAATTCCTCTGCAGGCAAGGAAGGGGTCAGGGGTGTGTCTTGGTCTCTGACTTGGCAACATGGTTCAGGTTCAGTCAGTCGATGGGGACCCTTGGGTTGGAGTGAGGTGGTGGGGGATGAGTCTGACTTAGGCTGGTCTTGTTCGGTACATTTGAGGAGCCTTCAATTTATTCAAGGAAAGAGGTTGGGATATGCTGGATCAGGGTTCAAGAGAAGAGTCTGTCTACACTGCTGACTTAGACTTTAAACAAATATTTACATAGCACTTTCTCTGTGCCTGGCACTTCCCAACTTTAGTCCTCACCTCACACAGCTCTGGCAGATTCTGCTTGATCTTCATTTTACAGAGGGAGCCAAGGCATAGAAAGGCTAAATAACTTAGGACCGACTGCACACCTAGTCATGGACCAACCAAGGTGTAAACCTCCCTGACTTCAGAATCGGAGCTCTTAACCTTACTAGCTGTTGACCGAGACATGGCGAATGAAGCCACACTGCTCAAATCAAACAGGGAGGAGCTGAGGGTGGGACTTCAGGAAAACACTGACTATGAAGCCAGGGAGAATCTGTTATAGAGCTGGGACAAGTGACTGTGGGCCGAGCTGCCTCTCTGTGGTCCTCAATGTCCTCTTCTGTGGATGGGAGTCACCAACCATGTCCAGCCTGCTTTCTGGGAGGCTCCAATGAGACAGAAGGCCTTGGAGGAGGCCGAGGGTGACCACGCAGCTGGCATGCAGGAGGTACTCAGACAGCCCATGGTGGGTGAGATGGGGATGGCAAGGGGCTGCCCAAAGCTCTCCAAATCCTCCTTGTCTTCAGCCTGGGTCCCAGTGCTCCTTCAGTCCAGGGGTCAGGTTCTTTGGGGGCCCTTGTGGAAGAACAGCTGCTGAGAGGGTCCTGGGGGATGAACTCGTCTGGGGCTGGTGGGGTTGGCCCTGCCCTTCCCCCTCTTTCCCTTAGAGCTGTCTCCCACCCAGCACCCCCACCCCCACAATCTCCAATCTCTCATTCTCCTCTCCCTTCTGGGAAAGCCGATTAGGAGCCAGCCTCCTGCCCGCCCCCCTGACAAGTTTGTCTGAATTTCCAACAAAGGCCTTCAGAGGGCTGCGGGGGAGGGACAGGCACCGGGAACCTGACACCACTGGCCGAGAATCACCCCAGCAGCCTAGGGGGCGGTTCTGTGGCTCTGCCCACTCTGTGGCAGGCTGGGAGGCATCTTCACCCAGGAGCCCCACACCGCAGGACAGGCAGCATGGCCAGCGCCAGGAGGGCTCTGGGGATTTACACACGTTCTCTGTCCGTCTCCCACCCCCCACTCCCACACACCATTCACAATCAGACGCACATGCACATGTCCTCTCTCATACACATGGGACATGCCAACTTCTGCCCCTGACCACACCGTGTCAGGGTGCTTGTCCCTCCTACTCACGTGCACACCTGCTCCATTTCCGCCCTCCCCCATGTAAGTCCTCTGACACTCAGCTCATGGTCTTTTGCTCGGATGCT
>RJWH01000372.1:219540-241520 GCA_004363575.1 Solenodon paradoxus | reverse complement strand
GGCTGCTTCATGGGCATATGACCATGTGGGGCTCTGGGCTGGAACCCTTTGACATTATTCTCTTGCCGTCTTGAAATCTTTCATTTCTGAGCATGAATTTTCCTTTTGCATTGGACTCCACAGATTATGCAGCTAGTCTTACTCCTTCATAACAGTCTCCCTCAGCCTGACTCACCCAACCTTTCCATTGCTTCAGAAACTCAAGAGTCTCCAGAAAGCCCTCAGTTCTCCCACCTGCCTAAATACCTCCACTTCTTCCACCTGCATTTCTATCCACCCCCATGAGTGCCTACTATGCTTCTACCCACACCTAGTGTGACCTTGGGGCTTGGGCTACTTATCTGTAAAAAATGGGGCTAATGGTAATTCCTACTTCAGGGCTTTTTGTGAGGATTAAATGAGATAACACCTGCAAAACAGCACAAAACCTGGTATGCAGTAATTGCTTGATAAGTGTTATTACTGGTGTCATATATTATACAAGCTAGCAAACAAATATAGATTCAGCTCTCTAACCTTATATATAGTTAGAGGTTAACAGAGATTACCCAAATAGTCACACACATAAGAATGTGAAGTAGCAAGGGCGAATAAGAAATGCAGGTCTCTGACCTCACTGGGCTAGAGCTAACAGGAGAGGCATCTGAGGATAGGAGCTGGGATCAATCTGAGGCAAGTCATAGCTTTGTTAGGGACTAGAGTCATGACTCGGCATGGGGCCAAGGTCAAAGCTCTGTCTGTGGCAGTTGGGAACAGGGTCAGGACTTAGTCTAAAACAAGTCATTGCTCACTCAATGAGAGGTCAGGGCTGGGGCTTAGAATGGAGCCAGGGCAGGACTCTGGGCCAGGGTTGAGCTAAGTCTGTGGTGGGTGCAGGTCGGCTTTGTTTCCAGCATTAACTCACATGGGACCCTTTAATAAGCTGCTAGACTTCTGAGAACCTCTGTTTTATCATCTGTAAAATGGGGAGATCCCTGCCTATCCCTAGGCTTTGAAAATTGAGTGAATTAATAATGGAAACAAAGGATTAAGTGGTTGCTAATGATTCCAAGTCTGCTCCCCTGGGGTGCCCTCCTCTGCCAGGCCAGGGAGGCTGTGCCACCCTCATCCGTGTCTCCAGCTGCAGGAAACCGCCACCTCAGCCTGGGATCCTTTCCAAGAGGAGTCTGGAGCTTTCACAAAGCCCTTTGAATGGCAAAGGCCACAGGAGCGGTATTTCCTCCTTGGGAGCTGACCGCCCAGTGGCTCCTTTATCTTGGCAGCCAGGCGGGAAGAGCTGTTCTTGGAAAGAGCTTGCGTGGGGCGTGTGCAGGTGTGTGTGAGTGTCAGCGTGTGCACACAAAGCCCCTCTTTGTTGCCGTCCCCACCTGAGCAGGCTGGCAGGCCTGGAAGCCTGGGTCCTTCATAGGTCACCATCCACCCTCTTGCCTCCACACAGATGTGCTAGGGGACAGGAGGGAGGGAACACTTACTTTTTACCTGAAGATTCCTTTGGGGGAGAGAACTCCATGAAACAGTAGTCCTACTCAGGGGGCATCCCAAGGCTGACATGGGTGCCCGAGGAGGATACCAGAGAGAATACCTCCCAGCACCCAGGGGCTCCCTTCAGCATACACAGCCCCTCTGGAGGCGGGGCCCTCAGGATGGCCTGACAGGCGTGCCCCATTCAGACATAGCCTCAGTCTGCCCTTGCTAAGCCATCTAGAGAAAGGCTGCAAATGGGTGTCCCATCCAGCTTCTGGGATTGTGGGATATAGAAAAAATCCTTCTCAGGGATTCAGTCCCTGTTTTCCAGACGAACTGAATTTAAGTCCCTCGCACTCGACTGGGCGGAAGCTACAGGGACACAGGCAACACCTTGAGTAGCTAGACCTGCAAAAGGAGTCGCTCTCCCTGCCTTCTAATCTACTCCCCCACCACTTCCAGCCACCAGGGTCCTGCCAAACACAAGCCAATGGACAGGGTGGGATGGGGGTTAGCTTCTGGAGGGCAGGCCTGCGGAAGGTTGGGAGATTCCAGCTGTAGGCTCTTAGAAAGGACACTCTAGCAGTCTCCAGTTCAATCTCCATTCAAACAGGTGTCACATGTCCAGCCCCTGTGCACAAACCTGTGGGGATGGGGAGCTCATTACCTCACAGGGCAGCCTGCTTTAGGGCAGACTGTTGGGGAATTCTCCCTCCTGTTCAGGTGAAATCTGCCACCTCCCCAATAGACCTGGCCTGGAGGGTGTGCACACAGAACACATCTGTCCACATGGTTCTGGGACCTCCAGCAACCGGACCACTGGGTACCTCACACACTCATGGTGCCCTTTCCCACCTGGCTTTGCTCCTGATGATCCCTCTTTCTGGGGAAAACCTTTTCACTCTACAAATCCATCCACATACCACCCTCTCCAGGAAGCCTTGCCTGATTACCCCAGGGGAGGGTGAAGCCTGCTTCCTCTTTTGACCCCTCTTGACCACCAACCATATGCTGCTCTTATCCAGGCTCCCATGTTGCTCCCTGAGCGGGACCTAGCTTGGCTCAGATCCTGGCTCTGAGTTGGTTCTTATGGAACTGAATTGGAGGAGAAGGGTATGGAACAACTCTGCCTGGGAACTCGGGAATCGGGTTCCTGTCTGTATTATGTGGCCTTGGGCAAACCCTAGCTTTTTCTGGGCCTCTGTTTCCCCTGGAGAGATTGAAGGGTGATCTCTACGGGTTGCCTGCCTGCCTTGAACAGCCTTGGTTTCTGAATGTTCTGTTGTGTTTTCTCTTCCACATGATTTCACTCCGTTCCCTCAACTCTTCCATACAGGTCCTCTTCCTGCTGGGGACACTCAGCTGTGGGTGCCAGTGGGGCTGAGTGGCATTTGTGTGGTAAAGGCCCAGCAGCCCAGGATGGCACCTAATGAGAAATGAGACCCTCTGGTCATGCAGGGCCTCTTCTTTGGATTGTCTGACTCATGGTGTCCTTGAAAGATGAGACTGGGCCTGAGGCAAGGTCATACCACAGCCCCCATCTCTTCTAGAGGCTGTGGTCCTGTTCTGGCCCAGGTTTTAGCTTTCTCTTGTCGTGAACACTAATGTCCAGTATCTAGGCACCACAGTCTAGTATTTATGAGGGAAAATGGGAGGGGCCTCAGTCAACTACTGTTTATTGGGCACTAGCTCTGCACCAGATACAGCCCAGGCAGTGGGGACCAGTACTGAATGGGAGTCCCTGAGACCAAATGCTTGGAATCAGATGTCTTTGGGGTCCTGGCAAGGTTCTGAAGAAGAAAATAGGGAGTGGATCAGGACTCAGTGCGTAGCTGGGGTCAGGGTTCAGACAATGAGATGGTGGAATGACCAGATCAGGGTGAGGCTACAGAGGACCAGACAGTTCAGCTAGTTGCGAAGCCTGTGAGGAGAGATTGGCTCAGACCTGGAGGCAGGACTGAAGGCTCCTGGGGGAGAAGGGTAGGGAACGGAGGGGTATCTATCAAGTTGATGACTCCAGGCCCTAATCCAGTGCCAGGCCTCTGCGGTAGTGTGTATGGGGGGAGGGGAGCACCCCCGCTGGGGTGTAATTTCACGCTGAAGGGACTGATGGGGCATCCCAGGGACTGATCCTTTCTGGATCAGAAAACCCACTTCCCTTTGTCGAATGCTGAGCGATTAATGCCTTAACCCTTTGTGGGATGACTTATGGCCAGCCCTGCCCTAGCTCATGTCCACCCTCTGGGGACCTAGCCTGGAGCACTTTGCCTCTAGCCAGCTACTTCAGGATCAGGTCCTGTCTGCAGGGAGGGAGAAGCTGTAACTGAGGGAAACCAGGGGAGAGATTCTGAACCAACTCGTCCATGTCTGCTTTCCCCATTCCTCATACACTGCTTCAGCAGGCCCTTGTGCCCGGAGAGAAGAGAGTGCCCTCCTCTCATCTGCAGGGTCTCTCAGAGCTCTGCTCAAATTCAGTCTCCTTCAGGAAGCCTGGGGTCCAGTTCACTACACCACTCTGTTTCCAGGCTAGAGACTTCAGTTCACAGCCTTCCTACCTGTCTTGTGATGGGGGAGTCCCTCCCACCTGCAAAGGCAATAAAGCCATAACCAACTAACCCCACTGACCTCTCGGTGAGGAAGGAACATTGACCAGCAGAGGCCACGTCCACCCAGCACGCACAAGCCAGGCTTCCAGTAACACCCCAGAGAGAGCCCTGATCAATCTCCTAGGGTGGCACCCGGGTCATCAGTCAGCCCCTGCCCTGGCTTGCTCAGTCCCGGCTCGGTCTCAGTTCCCAGGCCCATCGGGAACTTGTCTCTCCTCCCATGGCCCCGCCCCTCGCCCGTCCCAGCCCAACCCTTGAGCCTCCGGAGCCTCTCCTCCGGGTGCGGGAGCCGGGCGGAGACCGAGCCCGGCCGCCTCTAAGCTCCCTGGGTCTCTAAAACCCCAACCCCATTAAAAGAAAACCCCTAAATGTTATTTACACTTCGGAGTCTTAAAAACCATTAACAAAAGCCACTTAATTCAATTATCTTCCCGGCTGGCTCGGTTCTCAGCGCTGAGCGCCGGCCTCCCCTTGCCGCCCCCTCCCACTGTCCCCCCCACCCCCCCACTGTCATTGTGTCGGGCTAATGAGGTAAACTGAAGCGAGCCCTGTCCCCCCTGACAGGTTTATGAGAATTTAATAAAGCGTGGCCGGGACCAAATGAGTTGCCTCAGCCTCGGAGAGCTCATTGTCTTCAGCGTCAGCGTTTTTTGACTCGAGCCGTCCCCTCCCCCGCCCCGGCTCCTGCCTGGCTCCGCCCCACCCCTGCCCGTGCCTCCCAAGGTGAGCCCGAGGCGGTGGGCCTGGCGGCCAGGCCCTCCCTGGCTGGGGTGGAAACTGAACGGTCAGTGGTCCCGGCTTGGGACTCCTCGCCCGGCACATACGCCAGACCCCAGGGAGGTACGTTGACCCTCAGGACTTCCTGCCTCCCGACCTACACCACCTCTGGGCTCCTGCCCCACAGCCCGCTGCCAACCAGCCGCTGAGGCCTGGCTGGTGCCACCTTGAGCACATTCACTTTTCTTGTTTGTTTGGAGGGAGGGGATTCTTTTTCTTCCAGGGCACAGGATAGAGATGCTGGGCCTTCAGTCATGGGGCCTGGTCCCAATCTCTTCACAGGGAAGGTCACCTTCCTCTCCCATTTTTTCCTGAAAGGTAACGAGGCATGGAGCAGAGCCCAGTGAGAAGGGACTTAATCAGAACTGCAGATGGAAGAGGCTCCAGGCCTGGATGAGTCCAGACACAGGCAGGCAGAAGGCCCCGTCCTGGAGCTCCAGGGGGACCTGGAGAAGATCCAGTTGTCCCTCCTCCCTATGTGCTAACTGGCCTGTCTTGACCTGCTTCCTAAGAGGTCCAATGCCAGGAGTTTCTGGACCATTGAAAAACTCAGAATTCCTTTTCTCTCCCGCAAAAAGTGGTTCCAGGAGTTACTTCCTTCTGGTACTAAAGTGTGGCCTGACATGGGAGGCTCATCTGGAAGGTGTTTAAATCAGTGAGGTGTTGGGGAGCAAGTCTGAGGGTTCAAGGCTCAGTCTGTATCCACAGCGAAAGCTTAGTTGTCCAGGGTCAGAGTTCAGGTTGGGGCCAGATTCAGGGCTCTCGGATGAGGGTCAGGCTCAGTATATTATCAGTATCAGGGTCAGAATTCAGTATGTGAACAGAATGAGGGCTTAATGTATGTCTATGATCAAGGCTCAGTCTCTGTTCAGGTCATGGTTCAGTCTTTGATAAAGGTCAGAGTTCAGTCTATGGATTGAGTCAGAACTCAGTCTAAGATTGGGATCAAAGTTCAGTGCACAAGGCAAGCAGGGTCAGAGATCAGTGTAACCAGCATCCAGCCCAGTCTATGATCAAGGTCAGGACTTAGTATAGCCAGGTCAAAGTTCAATTCAAAATCAGTGTGAGGTTTCAGTTTATGACCAGACTCAGGACTTACCTGTGACTTTGATAAAGTCAGGGCTCCCTCTGGAATAAGGTCAATTTCCAGAGCTGGAGGTGTCAGTAAATTTAAGTGACCACATACACACACAGACACACACACACACACACATACACTCTGAGATATACCTAATGCCTCACACTTTCTACTCCTCAGAGCCTTGATCCTTCAGAGAAAAAGATAAAGCTGTGGGGTCTGGCTGGTCTGAGTCCACTCTATCCCCTGTCATGTGCCCAGAGTGCCCTCTGGTGGCACTCCCCGACAGTGCCGATTTCCTCAGGTTTAGCTCAATGTCTGCTATCTCCTATTTTGAAGAAGGCAGGCCCTTGGAGCCTCTATCTAGGCCTGTCTAGCCAGTTCTACGTCTCCGTGTCACCCCACCTTCTCACAGTGAAGTAGAGAACAGGGACTTGTCCAGGGAATTCCCACACACATAAGGAGATTTTTCTCCCTTCCTTCCTAGAATCAGGCATCTTGAGACCTGGTTCAGCCAAGTGTTAATTTTCATGCCCGTTTACTCATTCAGTTATTCAACTAATATTTATGGTGCCAGGCAGGCACTGAGTGCATAGCCGTGAACAGGATGGAAGTCCCAACCTCTGGGGGTGCACATGCCATTCAGTTCTCCCTAACACCCAACCCCTAGTCCACCGACTTCATCAGAAAGGCACAGGCTTTGGCAGAGAGTTGGACAAGATTCAGCACTGGGCAACTTAAGTTTCATCTCTCCTCTAGAGGGAGGTTGGAGGTTAGAATTTTCTAGGTTCTGGGTTCTTCGTCTTCATCTCTCCTCATACTCCTCATCTGGAGTCATGGCTTAATGACCATCTACATGCTAACAGCTTTTAAACCTGCATCTTCAGTTCCTTCCTCTTCCAGAACGCAGGGCCATGGATCCAGCTCCATTGTGCTACCAGACCTTTCATCTCTCCTCAGCCCTGACTTCTCTACTACATGCCCGGCTGCTCAAACCAAAATTCTACAACATCCTCCCAGATTATGTTCTTTCACTCCTCTTAAACTCCCCCAATAGGGAGACCTTAAAAGTGGGTGTATAATCTGTCCACTGGAATAGCCACCATGCCAGTCCCAGATCCAGCACATCTCACTGCAAATCTTCCTAACCTGCCCCATTTTTCCTCTTGCCCCTCAACACTCTATTTTCTACACAGCAGGAGAGTGATATTTATAATCATAAATCACATCACATCACTTCCCTGCTTAAAACCCTCCAGTGGCTCTCCTCTCACTGAAATGAACCCCAACTCCTCGCCCCGGCTTTCTGAGTTTTGTAGGGGTGGGGCAACATGTCCCTCCCCATCCTGTCCAGCTTCATCTTCCACTCCTGTCTCTATAGCCCTTCTTTCTTCAACTGACACATGGAGGCCAAGTTCATTCTCACCTCAGGGCTGCTGCACAGGCTGTTTCCTGCACTTGAAATCTTCTTGCTCATGACCTCGGCTTGACTGGCTCTTTCAGACAGAGCTCAGTTTCAATGTCACCTCTGAGAGAAGACCTCCCCAGGCAGCCAGTAAGTCCCTCTACCACACCATGCTAATGTGTATAGCACTGTACACGAGTTAGTACTTTTTGTCTTGTCTGCTTACTTTTCTTTTCTTCCTTGTTTCCCCTGGGTGTGATGTTATCTCAGTCAGAGCTGGTTCACTGCTCTGTTCCCAGTGCTGGGCACATAGTAGAGCTCAGGAATTATTTATTTAATTAGTTAGCAAAATAATGGTCTTAAGTGGCTGCCTTCACTTCTAGCGGGAAGAGAGGGAGGGAATCTGAGTTTCCGGCCCCTTCCTGGGCAAAGTTGGCCAGGCCATTAGTAGCTCCCTCTGAGAGGCGAGGCTCACTATGTCAACTCTCAACTTTCCGCAGCAGCCCCTCACCCTCTGAGCACAGGCCCTGGTGCCTTAGTTCTCAGTCTCAGGAGGGGAAGTGGGAAACCTTAGCCTCAGGACCCCTCTGCAGTGCTCCTTCTCAGCTTCCTCAAGGTCAGGGAGCCAGTACTCGTGTGCTGTCAGGATCATATCATCATCAACAAAAAATGCTCCCTGCCCCCCAAGGCTTCCTAAAGCCCCAGATCTGTCCCCAGAGCCTGGAGGCTGACTGGGAGAGATCTGCAGAGGTTCATACAGAGCAAAGCTGCCTCTGCGTGTGGGCCTGTGGCTCCTTGGTAGCGGTACTGCCCTAAGGGGACAGGCCCCTCCGGGACTGCTCTGTCTCAGTCTCTCTCCTCTTCTGCCTGTCTCTGGGAGTGAGGCAGGCCTAAAGAGATACACGGCAGTGAGGCTGGGGCTGGCTGCTGGGAAGCAGTTTGGACACACTGGACATAGAGAACCTCTCCCGGATGCCTGTAGAAGGATCTGTGACTCTACTTGAGCCCATGGGACATGCAGGCTTCCAGAGCAGGATCTGGGAGTCTTGCCTGGCGGGAAAAGGAGCCCTGGTGGTGTAAATCTAGGCCTCTGCCAGTAGGGGAGGGGTTGGGGCAGGGTCTAGCATTCCAGGGCTAGAATCTGGGGTGTTGCTGCCTAAGAAGGTGGTGGGAGAAGGGTGCTCAAGCAGCATGAGCAGTGGCCCCTGCTCATATCCTTCTCTACCAGGGCAGCAGGTGGCGTCTGAGGCTGTAGGCCAATGAACCAGAAGAGACAGGACTGGAGCTGGGGAAACACTCACACACAGACACACACACACTATGTGGGGTAAGAAAGTGCTCTAAGGTCTTTGGCCCTAGGGCTGGATGCTTCAAAGGTTGGTGCCCCTTGACCCATCCAAATTAACAGCGACTGCTCAGCACTCTGAGCCACATTCATTCACTGTTTCCCAGGACAGCAGGAGGGGGGGCAGCAGGAGAGACAGAGAGGAGAGTGGGTCAGAGGAAGGGAGGCAGAGCCCCAGGACTGGTGAGAGGGCCCCAGCCAGGGTAGAAGAGCAGTAAAATCCACCCTGAAAGGAGAAAGGGAAGCTGTGAAGGCAACGATGGGTGATGGGTCAGTAGGGAGTCACAGCCAGCAAGGGATGGCGGGCCAGCGTGTGCCACCATCACCAGGCACTGCTTGTCTGAATCCCTGCTGTGAGAGGAAAGGGCTGCCTCAGGGTTCCAGGGCTTTCCCTCAGACCTTTCTCCCCTTGTTTCTTCTTGCAAGGCATATGTTTACCAGATGTCCTCACCCACCTGGACAGAACACAGGCTAAGTCCAGCCAGGTCAGGAGAAAAAGCCTACGCTTTATATAGAAAAAGTCTAGGATTTGCCCTTCAATGCCGCCCCCCCCCCCACTCCTACATCCTGCGTGATGTCAGACAGTGTCACCCAAATACTTCAGTGTTCTCCATCTCATGCACATAGCCAGGCAACCTCCCTCCCAGGCATGCTCACACATTCATCCAGGTCTGCAATCTGACACACTCAGTTCTCATAGTCTCAGGCATGTCTCTCGCTGCTCACAAGCTCCGTTGCCTTGTGGCCTCCTTCTGCTCTCCAAGAGGGGCTGTGCTAGGAGGGCGAAGCACCTGGTCACATGCTGGTAGGACCTCAGAACTGAGAGGGCTCAGCCACACACACCCCCACCTGCCCAAGCTGCACGATGGAGAACTCACTGCAAAGGTGATTTATTGAGCAGCGAGGTACAGCTGGAATGCACAGTGAGGATCACACTGAGACCTTCAGGGTTGGAGAAGCCCCCTCACTCTCACCCCTGTCACCCGGCTTCTGCTGCCCTGCTGTAGTCAGGCAGGAAGGTTGGAGTGTGCTCAACATGGCTCTACCTTAGGGACTGTCCTGGCTCAAACGGAAACTGAGCCTCCCCAGTTTATTCCCAAAGGTTATATTGGATAAGAGAGCAGGAGAGCTGGTGACCTTTGGCAGTGTGCAGGGACAGGAGACAGCCCAGTGTGACATTCCTTCCCTTCTTGCCCGTCCTCTCACCCCTTGGGGGCAAGGGTCTTGTGGGAATTAACACCTCAAAGATTGACTGCTTATCGGTTGCCGGGGTCCAAATGCCATGATGGTCCCGTCCTGGGGCCCATCAGGTCTGGGGAGTTAGGTAAAGTAGGGCTCACTGACCCCATCAGTTTCAAAGCACTGCCCCCAACGCTAGGGCGGCAGCCTCACCACACTCTCCCCTGCAGAGGATTCCGCACCCGCCTCTAAGTAAATGGCACTGAATGGAGGGCAGGCGTGTGGGTCTGTCCTCTAGGGGGCGACGCGCTCCCGGGGCAGATTGAGCTGGACCCCTTCCGTGCGCGCCGCGCACAAGGCAGAGAGCACAGGGGCGTCCAGGGTCACCGGGCCGGGGCCGGAGCCGTCGGCAGATGCAGCCGACAGTGCAGGGCTGAGCTGCACGGCAGTGGTGTCCTGTGCCCCTCGCTCGCTGCTCTCCATCTCCAGCGCCACCAGCCCCGCGCGGCCGGCACCCTGGCCCGGGCCCGCGGAAGCCGCCGAGCGAGCGTCGGGCCCCGGCGGCTGCACCCGCAGCAGGCCGCGAAGAAGCCCAGCGCCAGCGCGAGTAGCGCCGGCCCCACCACCAGCGGCGCGTTGGGCCCGGGCAGGAAGGAGGCGAAAGCGCCCACCAGCGTCACGTTCACGCCCGCCAGCAGCGCGCGCAGACCGCAGGCGCAGAAGAGCGCGGGCGACGGCAGGCGGGGCGGCAGGGCCTGAGCGCCACCCGCGGGCGCCGGTCCCGGGGGGCCCTGGCTGTCCCCTGGGGGCTGCATGGGGACACCTGGCACTCCTCAAGTTTCCTCTTGCCGCTGGCCTTGCCTGGGCTACATGTCAAGGCCAAGCTTACGGGTCCTGTGGACAGAGAGGAGGGGAGGTGTCAGTTGGGCACAGTTGGTCAGCTTCCAACCCCTTCAGTTCTCGGGCTACATTCAGTGCCTGGGAATAGAGGTCCTCTAGGCCAGCCTCCTGCCTCTCCCTCTGCCCCTCCGCCCCTCCGCCCCTGCGTCTCCGCCCCTCCGCCCCAGCCTTTCCGCCCCTTCACTCCTTTGCAGAGCAACAACCTACAGGGACAACCTGCCCGTTGTTTCCCATCCAGTCCCTGGAGTCCTTGTGGTCAATCTTGCCGTCCCCGCTCCTATCCTGCTTGCTCTGCCCTCCAGACAGACCTAACTCCTTCACCTCATCTCCTCTGGGAAGCCTTCTTATCTATTTTCTTGAACTTGTTAAATAAACCCTTTAAAGTCCTTGTGTCCTTGTCTGAAAATTCCAACAACCGAATCTTGTTTCTATTGTCTGTTTTCTTTTGGTTGTTGTCATTTAGTCTTATTTCCTGGAATGCAGATAATTTTTTTAAATTATTATTATTGAATGCCCAACATGGAGCGTGAAAAACTGTAGACCCAGCAGGAGGCCCTGGGGATATTGTCTTCTTCCAGAGAAGACTGACTTTTGCTGAAGAAGGGACAAATCTGGTGGAGGGCACTAGAACTCTGGTGGCAGGGGTGGTGTGAAAAGCACACAGACTAAGGTGAGAATTCAATATCCTAAAAAGCACATAGTAATGAAAAGAAATAATAAAACCATTATTTTTTTATTTTTTTTTTTAAAGAAGGGACAGACCACCTTAACCCAGTGCTGAGTGGTGCTGCTTGGAAGCCGTGTTTCTGTCTTTCTGAGTGGTCTCCATCTGGTCAACCATCACTGCTCGAGGATAGTGCTTTGGGCCCCCAATAAAAGCTAGACATGCTTAACAGGGCCCCTTTCTTTTCTGAAACCTAAATTCTAACTCTAACTTTCCAACTCCATGACCACAGCCCCCTCCAAAGTGGAACATTGTTTTCAGGGAAGAAGTGGAACCAGATACCTTCAAGTCTTTGGGGTCTCAGGAGCTCTCCGATGTCTTTAAACAGATTTCTTAAATGTTTAATCTACTTTTTCAGTTCCTTTAAAAGTGAGCTTGTGTGGCGAAAGCTAGTCTATCTTAGCCAGAAAGAATTCTAGATGAGAATCTGGAACTAACTTTCAGATTGCTGAGTTAGCTGTGTTGAGAAAACTTTGTAATTAATTTTCACAACATAAGCTTAAGTGACTGTTGCGAAGTATTCCTGTTTTATAGGTGAGGTTACTGAGGCACAGACAGATGAACTAAACACACCCAAGACCACTGGTGGCAGTGGCGGAGCCAGGGTTTAAAGTATATGTCCTGACCCTGAAGTCGGAAGGCTAGATTAGGTTTGCTAAATGCTTGTTGAATGACTGAAGCACCAGGCACAGACTTTCCTAGAGGCTGTCCCTGTAATTAGCACTGACGCTACTGGAATGTTAGCAGCAGAAGAGGACAGGTTATGTTTTGTGTGCCTCTTACAAGGTAAACTCACTTTGCTTCTTTCTTGGCATAGCACACTCTGTTAAACAAAAGCAAATATCTGCCCAGGGGCTGAGCTTCTTGGCAGTGCTAATTGCCAATGAATGATTCTTATCTGCTCCTGGAAGGAAGATCTAACTAGAAGACAAAACTCCTTTCAGAGACTTCACCTGGGCAGGGAAAGGGCAGATTGGTGCCAGGCTTATTCCAGAAGTTGCTTTCACCCTGATGAACTGGCAGGTGAGGTGTTGAGGTCACTCAGCTCTTGCAACTCAGTTTGCACGATTGTTACCACCTAGTAGGCGGTGGTCCTCTGCTGGGGCTGTTGCAATATTGGATACTGTTTTATGAGAGTGCTCTGGCTAGTTCTGTTGTGGGATGTCATTGGTGCTGGTCCACTAAATCTTTTCAGTTCTCCTTCTAAACAAATGTTAAGATTGTACTTCCAAGTGTGCCCTGTGCCCTGATGGCCTAGCGGTTTAGTTCACCAGGTGCAGTCCACATGTATCCCAAGGTCCCCAGTTCAAGACCTGGGCCTGTGGAAACAACCAAGATAAACAACTAAAAAATATATATATGTAAAAGACTTCTACCTCTTCTTTTCTTCCTGCCTGCCCACTCACCTTCCTTCCTGTACCTTTCCTTAAAAAAAAAAATTGTATTTCTGGCCAATTTGTGATTAGGTGGGGCCGTGGCCAATGACTTAGGACCTGTCATTCTAGGCTGAAACATTTGATTTCAGAAGCAGGACCCTCCAGGTTGGTGCTATTGTTATTCTAAATTCTTCAAGGCCTTCCTACTTCATTCCAAGCCCCACCCTCAACCCCATCACCTGAACAAGGGAAGTCCTTGCTCCTCAACCTTGAGTTTTAGAATTGGAAGCGCCTCCTTAGTGAAAACTCCTTGTTGCTGAGCCCACTGAGATCACCTAGTTTAACCCCTTCATCTATAGATGGGAGAAACTGAGACTTGGAGGCTTGGGGCAGGGCATCAGGGAAGTCTGTGGCCAAGCCAGACCAGAACCAGGCTTTTCTCCACTCAGCCAGGGCTCTGACCACTGCTGAGCAGGCTCATGGGAAGCTGAACAAGCAGGCACCCTCCCTGCTGCCCTGCCTCCGGTGAGGAGAGGCCCTGTGGTCTCTATTAGGAAGACCAGGCCAGAAACATCTCAGGGCAGAGCGGACACTGGAGACGGGGCCTCGCATCACCAGGTTTCTTGATTTGGAACCGGTGGCAACTTGAGAGAGGTGGGGTCGCTTTCTGGGCCTCAGGCATTTGACTGTAAAGGGAAAGGCTTAATCAGGTTGTCATCTCTAAACTTGTCAACCTGCTGCCCCAACCTCAACTAGTGGTTTGTGAAGGTAGACATGGGAACCTGTTCAGAGGTCATCAGTATATCAAAGGTCTCAGAAAAATGATACATCTGTATGTAATATGGCTGTTTTTTGCTTTGGTCTGGGATGAAGCCATTACTCTAGGAAGTCAGTGGCTGCACAGGGGTTTTGACCCTGGGGGAGGGACAATCACACTGCATAGCGACTTGGTGCTGAGCACATTCCTACACTAATTCAGTCGTCTTTACTATAATCCTGTGAGCTGTTACAGTCCTGAACCCAGCTCACAGTGAGGAAGGTGAGGCTCAGAAAAATGAAGGCACTTTGGCATATGATGGAGAAAGGAAAATCCTCTCAATAAATGGTGTTGGGATAACTGGACAGCCACATGCAAAAGAATGAAGCTAGATCACTCTAACTCCAGTCACAAAAATTAACTCAAAAGGACTAGAGATTTGAACATAAGACCGGAAACCATGAAATTATTGCAAGACAACACAGGAAAGGCATTCCATGACATCAGCCTTAGAGAGGCTTTTGGGGACTCAACTCCAGCATCAAGGAAACAAAAAGAAAAACAAACAACTGGGACTACGTCAAACTAAGGAGCTTCTTCAGTGAAAGTTTCTACAGTGAAAGAAAACATCCCCAAAACCAAAAGACAACCTATTAACTGAGAAAAGATATTTGTATCTCATATTTCTGAAAAGGACTTAATATCCAAAATATACAAAGAACTCATAAAACTCAATAACAGAAAAATAGGTAATCAATCAAAAAATGAGAAGGGGAACTGAAGAGATATTTTTCCAAAGAGGATATAGAGATGGCCAAGAGGCACATAAAAAGATGTTCTTACTCCCTGGTTATCAGGGAAATGCAAATCAAAACAACAATGAGATATCACCTTACACCCAAGAGACTGGCTATTATACAAAAGTCTGGAAAAAAACTAATGTTGATGAGGATGTGGAGAGAAGGGAACACTTTTACATTGTTAGTGGGAGTGCAAATTGGTACAACCCCTCTGGAAAATAGTGTGGAGACTCCTCAAAATGTTGAAGATGGAAATCCCTTATGATCCCACCATCACACTTCTGGGTATTTACTCAAAAGATAAAAAAACATTAATTTGCATAGATTTATGTGCCCCCACATTTACTGCAGCCCTATTCACAAAAGCTAAGAACTGGAAACTACCTAAGTGCCCAACATCAGATGAATGGATAAAGAAGATGTGGTACATATATGCAATGGAATACAACACAGCCCTTAGAAGAGATGAAATCCTGTCATTTGAATCAACATGGATGGAACTAGAGGGGATTATGCTAAATGAAACAAATCAAAAGAAGGAAGATGACCTCACTCGTAGGTGGAATGTAAACAGACAAAACAAAGGAACAGATGAAACAAAACCAATGCTTGGACACTTGCAATAGAACTGAGGTCATCAAAAGGGAATGTGATTGGTGGGGAGGGGAGTGGTGGCGGAGCCCACTGGACACTGGTGAAGAACACCTGGTGATTTGGGGGAGGGCAGGGTGAGCTGACATATATCAGAAGAATGAGAAAACTGCACCTATGGAGAACCTACATATATAAGTTTACTTTAATGGGTAGAATAAAAGTTATGCAATAAAAAAAGGATGAAGGCACTTTGCAGGGTTTACATGCATGTAGTGGTTAAAGCTGGAATTCAAAAGCCCATGCTATTTCTGCTACACCACAGTTTCTGCTTATAGGAAGGTATAAAGATGTTTGATTATTTAAAAAAAATTATAATTGCTCATTACTATTCAGCTGGTCATCAACAAGTTCAGATCCAAGACAGCAGGGTCTCAACAGGTGGAGGCAGGACCTCCAGGGTGCGGTCTTCCCCAGAAGTCCCTTTGGGCCAGCTACTCTGGGTGGGGTCTGTCTGGTACAAGAGGTGGCTGCCAGGCCTCCTGGCTCCAGGTTCCTTCTCTAAGGATCCAGGGCCTCTGGGCAAGGGGCCTGGGTCTTTGGTCCAGGTATCAGCCACTGCTCACAGTGGCTGTATACGAGATGTGAGATGAAGTCCTTCCTCCTTTGTTCAGTCTGAGCTCTTCACCCTCACTCTGCGAACCCTTCCATTCCCCATATTCTTAACTCTTCTGTTGCCATTCAGTCCCTGAAAATCTGGGCCAGCTTCCGCCCCTGGCCTCCAATAGGCCCAGTACACTGGCCCCTGCCCCCTCCTCTTTGCTCCCATCCTCAGCGAACCTTTCACATACTATCACTCGTGCCAGTTTATTCATTACCATGGAAGCTTTCAGCTTCTGCCAGCTGCACTCTGCCTCTCTGGGGCCCAGATAACTGCTCCCATCCCAGGCAATCCCCCTCCCCCTGCCAGGTACACACTCACATTCACACTCACACACACTCTCTCACACAGACACACATGTATACTCAAGTGACCAACATACCTAGAATTAGACACATTACACACTGAGAGTGACAGACATAAGCCAACACATGAACAGACACTATCTCAGTTGCCTGCCTACCTGGTAGCAAAAGGGGAGGGGGATGTGCAGACTGGTTGGATGGAACTGCCCTTCCCTCTCATTCCTTCCCTTCCAGCTCAAGTCCTCTCCTCCCAACCCCCCCAAACAGGGACTTCAGCATTTTTTGTACCACTGCCCCATCCCCTACCCTTCTAGTTCCTTGGTTGCTCATCTCCAATGCCCATTTTCTTCATTACACCCCATTTATCTCCTGCTTCATCAGCTCTGGGACCGCATCACCCTTGTCACCACCCTGAACCACCACCTCCGAGAAATCAGAGCTCAGTCTCTCAGCTCTGACTTCAATAACTGCTACCACTACAGAAACACATGCACAGCACTTACTGTGCGCCAGCACTGTTCGAAGCTGTATATACTGAGTTTCTCTCTGTTTTCCGATGGAGACACAGAGGCTCAGTGAGGCTGAATCACTTGCCCAAGGTCGCAGGAGTTGTGATAATATGTAGCTGAATTCAGTGACACTGTTCAATCCTTAGCTAACCTGTTCTCTCCACAACTTTGGCCCTGCTGAGCCCTCCCTCCTGGAAACATGCTCTTTCTTTTGGAAAGATACTCCTTAAATTTCAACTTCTCCCAGAAAGTCCAGATTCCCAGCCAGAATCCCTGGCTGCATCCCTGTCCCTGCTCCCTCAGGCTCTCCTCCGCATATCTGATCAACATCAAGCCCCTTTATTCTTCCCTGAGTTATCTCCAGAATCCACCCCTTCCTCTCTGGCCTCACTCTGCTCCTCTCTGCCATCTCTCCCCACTAGTCACATCCCTCCTGGGCTCCCTACGCCTGCCCTCCCAGCCCTGGCTCCCTTCCCAGGCCTCTTGATTTTGCTCAAGTGGCTCTGAGCTCATCAGGTGTGGTCAGGTGGACACGCTGCAGACTGTTCCGGGACATGGTGACCGTACCTTCACCTGGCTAATTCCAGTTAAATCATCAGTGCAGCTGGGACGCATTTCCTTCAGGGGTCTTCCTCAACTACCCACATCCCTAATGGCCTTCCTTCAGGACCAGGATTCTGTCGAACTGTGTGTAGCTGGCTCAGGTGACAACCTCTGCTCCCCAGGTGCCCAGGAGATACTGACAAACTGGTTAAATCAAATGGAGGACTTGGTCAGAGGCATCACCATGGGTCTCCTGCTTTCCTGGGAGAATCTTCTCTTGGTTTTGAACTTGTTGGGAGTCACCTTCTCTCTGACGACGCCCTCATCTGGGGCCTTGCTAGGGTGTGGTGGACTGAACAAGCATTCTAGAACAGATTGTCAAGGAGTAAAGAGCCAGGAGGGGTCAGGGTAGTGGGGACCGCGCAGCTGCGTCATGCTGTGGTTTCCCCTTCTCCAGTTCCCTCTTGGTTTCTCATCTCTTTTCTGAGAACTTGGTGTCAAGGCCAGGGGTCCCTGACCCCTGGTCTGGACACCAGACTGTTCTCCTGGGGTTTAGGACTGAATTGAGTCTCTCCCTCTGCTCCTCACCGTGCCCTCTGCTGCCCTCTCCCCCTCCTCTCAGCCCTGGCCCTCCCCCCATCCTCCCCCTGCTCCTGTGGCTTTCACTTGCCTGAGCTGGTCGGGTGAACTCTTCTCTGCCCGGGACTGCAGCGGTCTGCAGGGATGTGCGGGGACTGACCCTTAAATACCCCACCCGCAGGAGCTGGTGATCCAGCAGGGCAGGGCAGGGGGAACTCCTCCTGATGACTTGGAGGGGTGTGGTGCGGCTGGAGATCCCTGGTGGGTGCCCAGGGCTGGCTCAGGGAGACGCTGCAGACCCGCGGTGGGGAGCAGGCCCTGGCGGATGCAGGTAGGATGCGCCCAGGCGCGGGTGGGCCGCTCGGTCGCTGCGTGGAGGGCTCTGGGCTCCCTCCTACCTGGGAGTCGTGGCGCCCCCCGGAGTGTCCTTCCTGGCCTGGTCCGCACCTCTCTCCCCTTCGCTCCTCTAGGCTTCGCGGTTGTCAAAGACATGCAAGAACTCCTCGGCGGCCTCCAACCTGCACGTTTGTCGTGGGGACGGGTACTCTGCCGCTCACCCCACATCCAGACTCCTGGCACCGGCTCCGGCTCTGCCGTCAGCCTGGAAGGGCTTCTCCCGTTTCCCCCGAGGGCAGGGAGGGGCCAGGGAGAGTTTTCCAGGATGGGGCTTGGGTTCAGCACCCCTTCCCCAGCCATCCTCCGCCAAACCTACTCCAGGAAAAGGGGGTGACGAATCCCCTCCAGTTGGGATTTCTAAGGTGGGATGCCACGCCTGGTGGGCATAACCAGTGGAGAGCAAGTGCGGCTCAGAAGCCCCCTAGGTTGAAAGTGTTAGAAAGAGGATTGGGGAGGAGTCTGCAGTGCAGGTGATGAGCTGGAAGAACCTCTCTAACCTGCACTTCTTTCAGTGTCTCAGCCACCCATAAAACCCCGGATCTCAACTAGAGGGATGCTACACTCACCCTCCATTTGCAGATGAGGAAACTGAGGCTCGGGGCCCTATAGCATCTTTTGTAGCCCCTGAGGGGCAGAGCCAGGAAGAATCTTCTTCCCAGACCCCAGCACTCTCCACCTTTGGCTCACTGCTGTGTTCTCAGCAACCAGGGGTGCTGTCAGGGGCAGCCACAGTCAAGGTCAGAGCAGGGCTATTGGACAAAGCTCATTTCATTTACTGGAGAGACCCCTGCCTGTATCCAATCCTGTGCTGAAATACTGAAGGCCCTGCTCAGAGGTGAGAGGCACATCCCCTCAACACCACTCCTGCACAGCTTACCTAATCCTCCATTCTTCCAAAGCCAGAGAGAAGGAAAGTGTCTGCACATGGACAGATCTGGTGACCACGGTGAGGGCTGGTGGGGTGGGAGGTGAGATCTAGCTGACATTTACCTGGACTGTAGGAATGGTCTCAGGAAGCCCATGGCAGGGGGAAGAGAGGAACAAGAGGGCCAGGCCTTGAAAACTCGCAGTTGTGTCAAGGGTCCTTTGAATCAGTTCCTCCCTGAGAGACAAAGTTCTTGCCATTTTGTGTGTTTATTCCTTAACTTACTGTTGGCCCCAACAGCATCTGTGCCTGGTCCTGCCAGCCTTCAGGGGTCCCATAATCCTGCCTTGGGGAGATTATGGCTGGAAAGGGTGGATGTTAGGCTAGGGAGGACCACCATCCCCACGGTTCAGACTACCATGCCCCGCACTCCTACCCCTTCTACCCTGGGGCATCTTTTGGGGTCCTGCAGGTGGGGGTTGAAGATGGTCAGGAGGAAGAGTTTCTGTATTGATCAAGAAGGGCCACAGGCTTGAGTTATTGTTGATGATAAAATGTTGAGGGGAAGGAGAAGGAGAGGTGGAGAGGAGGGAAATGTAAGGAGGGGAGATGTTGACTCCCTTCAAGCTGGGGGAACAAAATTCTCCACAACTGACCTGCACTTATGAAACTGAGCCCTTTATGGAGATGCCTGTGCAAACAACAGGGGAGGGTAAGCCTTGGCTAGAGAGAGAGAGAAAGGAGACTTGGCCCCAGGACCTGGCCCCACACTCTCTTCCATGGGACCTAATAAGTCCTTTTCTGCAGGGTCTCAACTTTCTCATATGTACAATTAAATGGTCTCGTTTTGGTTTGGTTTTCTAATACTCCCTGGGTATCTTCTGTAGACTTGGTTCTCTGCTCCCCACCCTTGAGAGGGAGACACAGACAAGGGCCATTCAGAGTGTACTGTGATGGAGGGAAGACCTAGAGATGTGGAAGTACCATGAAATCAAGGGAGGCTTCCAAGAGGAGGTGTCATCTGCATTGATGCTTCGGACTCTTTCTAGCTTGTCTTCTACTCATCAAGCCATGATAGAAACCACATGGCGCAGATGTCTTGTAGAGGGTGTCGTATATGAGAAGCGTGTTTTCTGTACAGTCACACACACCTGGGCCAGGATGTCCTCATCCCACACCTTATGGGGACATCAGGTATTGAAGTGGCTCTCTAGGGAAAGCCTAGGGAATTATTTCTCCATTAAATGTAAATCTTTAACATTTATTGAGCACCTACTGTGTATTTTGCTTGTTTTAGGAATTAGAAAGGGCAACACGCCGTAGGCAAAAAGCATTGATAATTGTTTTGTGAAAAAGAAGAGTTCGCCCTGAGGGAGAGAGAGGGAGACACAGACTGGTGGAAGAGGATGAGGAGGGCTTTGCAGGTCAGGGGGCTTCTTGGAAGTTGCCTGTCAAGGCAGGGGTTTTGATAGGCAGAGGGGAGCAGGAGAGCACAGGAAAGGTTTGGAGGCTGGAACGTGTTGAGACGGCTCCAGGGCATGGAGATGGTGGGTGGCCAGAGGGAAGGTGGAGGCCTTGTTTGGAACCAGATCCCCAAAGGCCTTCAACGGTGGAGTCAAACACCTGCAAGAGTCTCAGGGTCAGACTCAGCTCAGGGCTCTCTCTTCCTCGAAGCCTCCAGTTTGTGCCTCACTGGGCAACCGTCATGGCAGTGACGATTTTGTTGGACTAGGGGCCAGAAGCCTACTGGTTCACTGCTGCTCAGAGCCAGTCCCAGAAGAATTGCCCGGAGTTTCTGATAACTGAAAGGTCCAGCCCTCCTCTATCCAGCTGGTGAGCACTGGAGACTCAGGGCCAGACCTTGGGGACTGATGGCCCCAGGGAATTCCTTCCCAGAAACGTGGTCCTCGGCAAATGCATGTCTTGTATCTCCAGACCTGGGTCACCTCTGGTTCGGATCCAGGATATTGGGGGAGTGTGGGAGGGGAGGGCAGGGCAGAGGGCTATCCCTCACCCCACATCAGCCCTCCCCAGCCACGCGACCCCCCGGCTTCAGCTTCTCCAGGGTCCTGCTCACAGTGGACAGGCTGCTGCAGGCCCCTAGGGGAGAGACCAAGACAGAGTTTCCTGAGGAGACAGACCTCAGGGTTGCAGCAACCTGAGGGCCCACCATCAGAGTGGGAGAGAGTAGGCAGAGTACTCTGGCCCGGAGGCAGTTTCAGCCCAGTTTGCAGAGGCAGGGAGAGCCCTGTCATCTGGGGTCAAGCTGCACTGTGAGGCTGAGGCTGACTGGTTTCAGTGCTGGGCCTGTCACTTCCTAGCAGTGTCACTTAATCTCCCTCAGCTGCCCCTTCTGTTAAACAGGGTTAATTATAGTACCCACCTCGTATGTTTGTTCTGAGAATGGAGCAAGGTACTATATGTAATGTGCTTGGACCATGTTTGGAATGGGACCTGCTGATGAACAGAAGGCACCTAGCATTGGTGGCCAACACTGTGGGCTGGGTCCCTCTTTGAGAGACTTCTACCCTGGAATTTTCCAGTGCGGGGATGGGGTTAGGGTTATGCCCAGGCTCAGGTACCAGCTCTGAGAGTTAGATTCCTACATGGGAGAGAACAGTGAGACGATAAACTGGGGCATGAGAACTAGGAGAGGGCAAGGGACAGTGAGGTAGCTCTCTGTCCCACCATCCATGCTGGCCATGCAGAAGCCTCGAGGACAATTAAGAGATGCTCATCTCTGCTTGGAGCAAGAGGGTTTGCACTAGACACATGGAAGAACGACTCTACTCTGCTGACTTCCTGGGATTGGGAAGGCCCTTCTAATGCCCCTGAAGGCTTCACCCTGTCCAAAGGAGCTGCTCAATCAGAGAGGAAGATGGAAGGCAGACGCTGGAATTTCTGGAAGTTACCCTCTTTGTTGCCATTGGAGCTGGATCTTCCTTCCCCTTGGTCTGGTCCTGGATGGGGGTGGATTCTCAGGTTCCCTGCAGAATGAGACCACCCCAACGCCCTTGGTGACTAGACCATTCTTAGGTCAAATCCAGCCCTGGGAAGGGAAGTTCTCCTGCTGTCTAATCTCCATCTCTGCTGCTGTCTTTGCTGCACTGCATTCCTGTG
>RJWH01000372.1:69511-213149 GCA_004363575.1 Solenodon paradoxus | reverse complement strand
GAGGATGATAAATGAGGGACACATTTCGGTCACGGCGAAGAAAGATTATGTGCTTCTCTGTGCTACAGTCTGGAAGACTGCTCTGCCCTCCTGAATGCAGAAAGCTCCCTGCCCTTCCCTGAATTGAGGGGATGGCTTTGCTCAGCTGATGGGGAGGACAACCAGAGGACAGAGGAAGGTGGACGGACTGCCAGAGGGGGTGACAGTGTAGAGAGAAGAGGCCTCTGTCACTGATGCTCCTCAAGTCTGGCTCCCAGAAGGCGGCAGCCCCAGCCCCAGCAGCCAGCCGCTGCCAGGAGAGCAGGCTGGATCCTGGATACACAGGCAGCAGGCGTGAGAGCAGGTGGGCAGGAGCCCAGCAAAGAGATGTTCCTGCCGCAGGCGATTATGCAAAGTGACAAGTGATTGCTTTCCTTTTCAAAGACAACCCCTTCGGAAAAAGCTTTTTCTGGGAGGACTCCAGGGAAATGGGGGGTTGGGTGGGAACCTCAGGGTCTTTGTAGATGAAAAGGCCTGACTGGAGCTGCAAAGCAGGTCCTTCTGCCTCTCTGCAGACTCTGGCCTCACAAAGGGGCACCATCTGGACAGGCCTGGGGCCTGGAAGGTATGAGCAGAGTAGGTCAGAGTGTGGTATGTGTGGGGCATGGTGCTGCATCCTCACTGCGGCCTGCTTGGGCGAGGGCCCTCCTCTGGGCCAGGTGCGACTTGGAGGGAGGGGACAGCTTCACAGAGCAGAGGCCTGCAGCCAGTGCCTCGGAAGACTCCTCGGCCAGTTCGTTTTCCTCATGCTGAGACAGCTGGCGGTTAAGGGCGATGGCTTCGGCTGCAAAGAGTGTCAGATCCATTGTGCTGCTATTTCTGCAGGGGCAGGGGAAAGGGCACAGGAAAGGGATCAGCTGGGCCCGCTCCTGACACTGCTCTCAGCTGCTGCACGGCCACACTCCCACCAGACGGTTGAGCCATAGAGGCTGCTCTCTCCGAAGTAATTCTTTGTTATTTTTAAAGGAAAGATGCAAGCAGCAATGAAGGCAAATAGGCAGGCAGGTAGAGAGAGGAGGAAGAAGCATTTTCATTTATTTCTATTTAGTTGTTCACTTTGGTTGTTCCCCTGGCCCTGGGACTTGAACCCTGGTCCTCAGGATATATGTGGCTTGTGCTGGCTGGAGGCAGCAGACTTAACTGCTAAACCACCAGGCTGTGGCCCAAAGTAGTTCTTGTATGAGTTTGGAAGCTGATTTCACTGAAGCTAAATGGCTTTGAGCCTCAAGTATATTCCCTGGACCTGTGAGTCAGGACAAGAGCCCTCTTCCAAGCGCCCTCCTCGGGGCTCCCACAGCTCGCACACAGCCCTACCAGAGGAAAGACCATGGCACATGAGACGCAACATGTATATCTCTCTGCTGTGGGGCAGGGAGTTCCTTCTACGTCTGTGTCCCCAGAAGTCAGCCCAGGGTTAGCAGAGAACTGGCACTTTGCATCTGCTGACTAAATCTTCTAAGGTGGATCTGAGGTTTGGGCCTCAAGACATCTGGGTACAGTTCCAGAGAACAGGTGGGACCCTGACCTGGATAGTAGCAATTCTGGCTTAAATAAATTCAGTTGAGGAAGCCGTAAGATCTAGAAACTGGTCATGAGATAGATTCCCAAAGGGGTGTTAGGAAGATGATCTAGTATTAAAAGGTGCTAGAGACAAAAAGATCTGGGTTCAGTGTTCGATTCCCAAGGTTACTGTGTGGCCTGAGTTAAAGTAACTTGATCTTTCTATTCCCAGTTTTCTCATCTAATAAAAAGGGGGTAATAGGAATGTTTCTCTTTTAAATGTATTATGAAGATCAGGGATATACATGTAAAGCCCTGAGCATCATATGCAACATGTGGTAAGTACTTCATATACAGTGGCCATTATTTTATTACTCTTTTTCTACTGCGTAACCTACAATTGGTCCTGCTACCTTCACTGTCCCTGATTTCCATGACTTTCCCCAACGCACATGAGCAGAAGGGGTCCTAGTGTGAATACCCAGGCAACGGCTGTCTTTGGGCCGTGAATAGTGATTTCCAGTTAGGATTCAAGCGGACATGTAAAATAGGTTTTTCTCCCAAAGACCACACACAGAGGGGCCTTCAAGTGCGGGAGGGGAGGGAAGCAGGCCAGGCAGAAGAACAAAAAGGGAGCTAGACCTGCTGTAGAGGGAAACGAGGGCGAGGAAGAGAAATGGGGAGAAGGCAGGGCAGGAGCCCCTTCAGGAGCGGGATACCTAAGCACAGAGCTGGGCTCCATCCCCCACCTCCACCCCAGTGAGGTTGAGAGCCTGAGGCAAAGTCAAAGCCGAAGAAGGTAGGTGCTGGGTGTGCGGGCGCATTTACCTCTGGAGGACTTGCGGTGTGGGGAGTCCCCTTTCTGGAGCTTGCTAGAATGGGAAGGATAGGATAAGGGTAAGCATGGCTCCCTGCAGGAGTTGCCCCACCAAGCCAGCGCAGAATGGGTAGGCACTGCAGGCTGTGTGCTCGCACAGGGACTTGGACGGCCTGTCTGCAGGCGCAGACTGTTCAGTGGGAGTCAGAACAGTAAAGCTCCCAACCAGCTCCTCTGCCGGGAGAGCCCCTCTCTTTGCTCAGCGAAGTCCTAACCATTCCCCGAGATCCAGTTTGAGGGTCATTTTCTTCCCTGCCACCTCCCTGTTCCTGTCCCGAGTAGAGGTGGATCCTGGTTCTTTGGGGCCTGGAGTACTTTTGATAAGGACATGTCATATCATACTGGCATTTATTCCCTATCTCCCTCTCCCCACCAGAACATAAAGACTGGGACTGGGCCTTACTCATCCCAGTATTCCCATGTCTGCCATGTGGCAGGTGCGCAGTGAAGTAACTCTTGGCTGGCTGGGAATGAGCCACTCTTGGTTTAGGTCCCCACCTGGAATATGGGGCTGACAAAGCTTGCTTCTTTCCACTGGCAGGGCCAGTTGAGACTGACTGGGGCCTGGTCAGCTGAGGACACATAGCAAATCACAGGGGTGTGGCAGACCCCTCAGAGGGACAGAGGTCAGGCATTGTGACTAACCAAGGAGGATAGTTTGAAAGCTTAAAGACTTGGAGCCTTCGCTTAGGGAAAGCACCACCATACAGCTTTCAGGTAACTTGTGCCCAGATGCCGGGGGCATGAGGCGTGCCCATGTGCCCCATGCAGTCACACAGCAAGCAGAGCGGCAAAGTCTACTTCTGGGTGCTCTCAGCTAATGATGCTTTTGCATAAGGGAAGGTACGATGGGCACCAAGCACGGACCCCAGGCCTTTCCCTGGGTTTGCGCCTCTGCCAACAGTGGGGGGCACGTGTCAAACACCCCAGAGGTGCTGTCCATTCTGGAGCGGTCTCAGTGGACTAGGGGCTTAATCTTGACCCAATTTTGAGCCAAGTTGGTGACCAGTCAGGGGCTCAGTCTGGGGCTTGGTCAGGAGTCAGGTCACCCCGCGCACACAGGGATTGAGCTGCTGTATGATCTTCAGCCACCTGGGCTGTAGTTGCTGGTCTGAGAGTTTCCTTGTGGCCATGCTGCTGGCCTGAATAGGTGGAAGGCTACCTTCCTGGTTCACTCACCCCTTGCACCCATGGGTGCTGCAGAACTTGGGCGGCACTCATTCTCTGCTTCGCGTCTCGAACCAGTAGCTTGGAGATGAGGTCTTTGGCCTCACTGGAGATGTGTGCCCAGTCCTTGTTAGGAAACTCATACTTGCCTTCCTGGATGCTCTCAAACAGCTTGTTCTAGGCAAAGAAGAGTCCCCCTGAGGCCACACTGCCAGGGGAAGGACAGGGTGCACCTGTCGCTGATCTGACCACCCCGAGACATCAACTGTAGCTGCAGCTCATGGCCTGGAAATGTCACAGACTGGGGCCCCTTCACGGGCCTCTCCTCTCCCCTAAATCATCAAGCCACACCAAAGGCCATTGGTGTATGATCCATGGGGAATGTCAACTAGAGAACAAAGCCACAGTTTTTTGGCCCTTCCTATGGGCACCCCATAATGGGCTCCCAACAACCTCTCAGGCCTCATCTGCCTTCTCTTCTTCCTGTACACAGGCAGCTGTTTCACATCTCCATGTCTCGGCCTGTGCTGTTCTTTCCATGTGCATTTCTTGCCCCTCGCCTCCCAGGGCAAGACTCCTGTGAGACTCAACTCAGGCACGATCTTCTCTAACAAACCTCCTCTGATTATCCGTTGCACTTTGGGGCTGCCCTCGGACAGAAGAGGGAACAGCATTACAAGCCCTTCCAGATTTGGAAACCTCCCAGCCCAGTCCTGCTAGGCATCCCTCCAGCACACCGAGCCCTCCAGCCCCCACCCATGGGCCCTGTAGGGGGCCAGGGCTGCACTCACCTGGCACACCCTGCAGACTTCTCCCCGGTCCCAGCCACAGTCAGTCCCGCAGTGACCTACGAAGGGCGGGTAGCCACTCAGCATGATGTAGAGGACCACGCCCAGGCTCCACAGGTCACAGCGCTTGTCGTAAAAGGTGGCCTCATCCCTGAAGACCTCCACCACCTCGGGGGCCATGTATTCTGCAGAACCACACTGGGGGTGGGGGCAATGTTGGGGTTTGGGGGATGACAGAGAAAAGAGAGACTCAGTCACGTGGAGAGGGCAGGGCAAAGAGCAGAACGTACTGGGACTCGAGCAAAAAGATGGAGTTGCAGAGCAAGAAGAAGCTGTCAGGAAAGCCAACCACAGAGCTTGCCTGATATCACTAAGGCACTTAGAAAAGCTGGGTCACTGAGCATTTGTAAATGAGTCCTCTCATGCTCCACAATTCACATGACCAGCTCCAGGTCACCTTCTCCTCTTTTCAGGTCCCCCTCCAGTAGGCAGAGACCCTTAGTGAAGAAGCTCCAGCAATGTCCTCCTGCCTCAGCTCCCTGCACACAGACACTAACAGCCAGGTCCTTCAGCGCTCCAGGAGTATGCCTGGGAGAGCTCTGTGGACACCCAGCTCCATAAAGCGAGGCTTTCTTAACGTTAAGTGCTGCCATGCTTCACTGCCAGCTGAGTGCAAGGAAGTAGACAAATTTAAAATTAGAGACCGTTAAAGCCAGGAGCACTCATAGAACAAATGCAGTCTCCTGCTCCTCCCACTCATAGATGAGGAAAAAAATCCCAAAGAGAAATGGAAGAGGGATTTCTCCAAGCACATCAGTGGCAGACCCAAGACCAGAACCCAGGATCCCTTCCTCCTGTCCTTGTAGAGAAGGTGTTGAGAAGAATGAAACACATACTTTTTCTCCCCTCTTCATTATTTTTGGCTTACCAAGAGACAACTTTTGCCCTGCCTCTGGCCCCAAACACAACTAATTTGATGGGGAGATGGTAAGTGGGGAAAGGACTTTTTGTTGTTGGCAATTAGAATTAGTAACTTTGAGAATAAGGGAGCTCAATATAGTAGAAGCTAATACAGAAACATTCCTGATGTTGCTCAGAATAAGACACAATGTGAGCATATTTAAATGCATGTCTTAAAAACAAAAAGTTCTTAGGAAAATTCACATATGAAGCATGCAAACATTGAAAGAATCATAATAATTGATTTGGTGGAGGGTATGGTGTGTTGAAATATATCTAAGAAATGGGCAACCTATACATAGGAAACAATTTTAATGTGTAGAACAATTACTTCAATAAAAATGTTTAAAAAAGAACCAAAATAATTATAGTATATTGAGTATGTCCTGAGATGTCTTAGGATGACATGGCTCCCAGCAGCACCATCTGGGTGTGCAGTCAAAGAGGGGATCACTTAGCCAAGTGATCCTGTGTACGCAGAACTCAGCGTCACCAGAGAGCGACCACACTCCCTGTCCTCCATCACAAGGTGGGTGCGTGATGATTCTGGCAGAGGGAATAGTGTCATCTTTACCTGTGTTAGGAGTGGGGGCTCAGGCTGTCCTTGCAGATACAATTTGTCTTGTCATTGGCAGAGGCCTCACCCCAGACTAAAATCTCTAATGTGAGTTTCACTAGCAACTAAGCACTTGGGGAGGGAAGAGGCTCATCAACACAAAGCAGTGAGTCACATCACTTAGGCATGAGGAATCCGTATAGATAGTCAGTCTTTCTTGCTTAGTCCTCTGTTCTGGGCTTCAGAGCCTTGGGTCGGGGCGCTCCAGATGCACAGGAGCCCAGAAGGAGGGGCGCAGCAGGCCCAGCCTTACATACCGGTGTAGTCAGCTCTGGTGTGGTTATGGGCGTGCAGGAACTGTTCAGTTTTACCCCGCTGCCCAGGTCAAAGTCACAGATTTTCACTGGAGATACCTGGAAAGGAAACAGAAAGCAAAGGTTATGAATCTACGAAACTACGGGGCATGAGAAGACAAACATGACATTACGGGTGCATGACCGTGTGGCTGCCACACTGAAGCCCAGTGTTGTACATCAGTCATGCCACTCCCTTTGCGTTAAGTAGAAATCACTTGAGGTTTTAGATAATTCTCTTTCCTATGTTTCCTTACTTCTGACTAAGAGAAACTGAAACTTGTGGTGTCATGTTATTGTGAATTTAGCATAAAACAAGTAACAAATCTATGGAACACTGGCTGATAAACCACAGCACAGGTTGTCATACAGAAGTTAACATGTATTCCTTACAGTCTGCTCAGTGCAAGGCCAAGGGCTTTTGATTAAAATCCCTAACCACATCAGGTGGCTTAGGGTGACAAACTTAGTTTGGTCCTGGTTTGTATGCTTGGGATTTTGTCATCTTAAGCACTGAAAGTCCTGTGTTCTAGGAACGTCTTCAGTCTCAGGCAAACTGGGATGGCTGACAGACAGTGTGAGTAATCTCATCCCCAGCCATGAAATGAAGATGATAACAGTGTCTCCCTCATGAGATCTTATAAACATGAAATAAGTAACTGGCACAATGTAACCACTCAATAAATGTTATAATTATTATTAATAATCATAATGATAAGAAGGATACATTGCAAAGTTGTATGCCAGAGCCATTGATAAGAAGTGACAAGATTTTATTCGAGCCAACATATTACTATTCCTCAAAAAACAGTTGTAAGTAGCAGGCTGGCTCCCATATTCACTCACAGCCATTCCTTACTTATGAACTATCATTTAATCTCGACTGAGACATGCGCTCATGTAGACACACAGAGCTATAAATGTGGGCCATCAAACCCACCAGGGTCTGACAAACACAGAATCTGTCAGATTCAGACATGCTTATGGAAATGCAAACACCTTTATTTATGAGCAGATTGAGTTAAAGTTTAAAATAGGTCGCATTTGTTCAACATCAAGTATAAAAGCTTTCTTTTTCATGGGTACCTTTGGAAATAAAAATGGAAACAGAAACTCTTTTCAAGAACTTGCTTCCTAATTATTACTTCTAGTGGTGGACACCATCTGGAATGTCTAGCATAACACAGATGTCATTTACAGGCAGAGACTGATTTGTTGTCTATGACTCACATCAGCTGCTCTACAGGTAGGTGCATTGGACTAGAAAACATTCATTTTGTGCAAGCGTCAAATTTTACAAACTCTCAGACTTACGTCAATCACACTGCTGACAAAGATCAAAGAAGGGAAAAGAGTAGCCCTGTTTGAAGTGCAGAAACACAGGAGGCACAACATTCTTGTGCGTCCATGGTGACCAGCTGAAGTTGGCGATGGGGCCCAGAGGACAACCAACCATCTATGCTGAAAGTAAGAGCGGCTTCCCTGCACCAGTGTGACATAATCCAAATCAGCAGCACGTACCTTTTCTGGAGATTCGCACAATATATTTTCTGGCTTCAAATCGCGATGAGCAATGCCTAAAATGACAAAGAGCAAAGAAATGGTTAACATATGCACATAATTATCAAACACTCCACACACAATTAATTTTTTCCAAATGCTGTTGTTCACAGATTAATTCCCAATTATGGTACATTAAAAACTCAACGAGCTGCAGGAGGCAGAAGTAACCAGAGACACAAATCAAAAGCACAGTTGATTCTGCAAGTTCTTTTGAAGCAGAAGCTTTAGAAGTCTGACTAGGATAAGAAGGGCTAAATGAATCCTGACTAGTCTGCCTTCCAGCACTGTGGTGCCAACCAAGAACAAGAAAGCCTAATACGATGACGCAGAGCAAAGAGCTCAAAAAGGGCGATGCTTGGAACAGCAAAGCAGAAATAATTAGTGCCTTGTTTAAGAGCATCTCGGGGGGCTGAGACTGCTCTACCTCATTTCTTCTTGTGTGGCCAGTTGAAAAAATAAAAAGATTCCTTCACTGGAGAGGGACTCCCTGAATGTTCAGAGGGTCAAGTGTTAGTTAACAAATTTCCCCAAGCTTGTCCACCTCCCTTCTCACCTACTCTAAGGCATGTCTAAGACAGTCCTACCAGAAGCCCAGCAAAAACAGCTTCAGCCCAAGGGTGCTGCTCTTAAGAGAAGCCTGCCTGCACTTTGGCCAGACTTCCTAAAGAGAATGCAAATAGCTGCTGATCCGGCCAAGAAATCATCTGGGCGAAAATCACCTTCTAATCAAAGTCAGGGACAAATAACCAACTCATAGGGCCATGGTGATCTAGCAGAGGACATAGGACTACCTCCCATTCTTCTTTCCTCCTGCAAAAGTACAAACTCTCAGTGACAGAAGGGCTGGAGAGTCCAGCAAAGGCCAAATAGCTCCCGCTTGGAAGTACTGCAAAGCAGCATGGATTCTTGGGCTGACAGGACAAGCAGAATCTGCTTTACGAAAGTCTCCTAGATGATTAACTTCTTGGCCAGGTCTCTGATTCTGCTGCAGGAGGCAGAGGCCCAGGATACCCGAGGCACTTCAGTAGAGAGGGCAGAGCTGAGCTTGGGCACCTAAGTAACTTCATCAGTCACCTAATTGAATGAGAACCCAGAGCAACTCAGTGCAGGCTGCACAGATTGAGGCCGGCTCCAGCTTGCTGCGCTGAAAGTGGAAGGTATTTTCCATTACAGTAAGTGCTCCCACAGAAGGGCCATGCGCCACACAGGGAGCCTTACTCTCCAAATAGGTGCCGATGGCCTAGTCCTCGCCCAGCCTGAGCACTGAGCACTGTGCTGTAATAATGGGCCTGCCTCTGTGAGCACACCAGCCATCGAGTCGCTCCTGCTCATTTCCCAGAGGTTAAGCGGCAGTGTGTCCAGTATTTAAAAGTATGAAACTTGTTTCAGGGCTGACCCGTTCTTGCCCAATTCATCTTCCCGGCATGAAGTTATTTAGAAAACAGCCAAGTTCAGCTGGAAATCGTTTTTCATCCCTCCAAACTTCTAGTCACATGGGCAGCCGGCCAGCTAGATGTTAACAAGCACTTCAGAACTCCTAAGACACCACCAGCCTCTGTTCCCTTTAGTGCTTTCTTGTAATAAATAAATAAATAAATGCAAGTAAAACCGCCTTTACCCCCCTCCAAGGTATGGATCTTGTAAAAAGCATGACCCAGTTTTGCAATCTACAGAGGCAGCTTGGGGAGCAGTTGTAAATCTCTGTCAGGCAGGTGTTACCTACATGCATCCCAGCTTTCAGAAACACAACTACTGCTATTCATCATGCTGCGGAAAGTCCAGGCACCCCCTTCTAGGAATTTTCATCCCATGTGCAAGTCAGCTCCCCAACACAGGTCTTGTCAGTATGGAGAGCTCTCATCAGCCTCTGGAGGAAACAGGATGGAATCAATGAGCCTGAACCTCCTGCACACACACTACACCAGTCTGCATGGCTGGCACAGGGTGGGATGCGAGAACAGCATGCCCACAAGTGGTCCTGAGCTCTCACTACGGAGGCGGCTGGCCAACATTCACCAATAGTGAAGGGAACAAAGCGAAGTCACAAATGATTATTCCCTCCTTGCTCCCCACCAGGTAGAATGCTTTACTTTTAGAGACTTGATATTAGGAATAAAAACCTCTTCTGCCTAGTGGGGATGATGAAGAAAATAACATGACTGAAGTGCCAGGAAATGCCTTAACTGTGCTGTACTATATAATATACACAGTTATGTTAAGTGAGCACCTATCTATCTACCTACCTACTTACCTTAAAAGGCTTAGAGTAGTGCCTACCAAATAACGAGGGTTCTGCAAGTATTGATTACTATTGATGATGTTATTATTATTTCTCTCGGTTCTCACTGTAATGCTAGGGGGTAAGTGTTATTACTGAGAGGGCACACAGCTGGTAAAAAGGTGAATCTAGAATTAATTTTTTATGGTACTGCTGTTAGGCAAAATTTAAAAAATGTTTGTGATAGTCAAATATATTTGTGGAAATGCCAAAGCACTTAATTTGCAAAAAGATTTCATTTACCACAAAAGTTCTTAAATAATTAGACCTAAATAAGGGACCTAAACCAAAGTGTAATTCTAATAATATCAACCAGCTATTCACCATCTTGATGCTCAAAAGTTACCTCCAACTTTCCATGTTAATGGAAAAATGTATTTACCATTTTTTCTGTGGACAAAATATAAGACTACATACACACATGCCAATTTTGAAAAAAGAGAGACAGGTAATAAGTTTTGAAAAACTGTAAGGACTAACACCTGAACATTTACACTAGAATGGTCAGATTATGCATGAGCTTGCATTCATTAGGAAAGAAAAAGAGACAATTTTCATATAAACATTCACATATACCTTGCCCAGCATGACACCGATTCTTCTTCCTTCCTGTTCACACTCCTGTGTGCCTCTCCTGCTTACTAGCTCCACACCCATGCACCACCCACCCACCATCCACACCAGAGGCCTAGGAGCTTTCTGGCCTGACCCTCACCCTCATGGCTGGGCCTGCCCGCTGCACCAGCTCCTGGCTCAACTCCTGGCCTGACCTCTGCCCAGCCAGCCCCTTTCCCTTGGTCTGCAGAGCTGACCAGTGCACCCACCCCGCAAGGCAAAGGCCTGGCTCACCTTTGGTGTGTAGGAAGTCAAGGGCAGCAGCGACATCCCTCACCACGTGGCTGGCTTCTCGCTCATTGAAGTGCTTCTGCTTCTGGATGTGGGTCAGGATGGAGCCTGGAGAGGAATGTCTTAAGGTTCTAGTTATTGTGACTTCTCAGAGGCCAGGTCTTCACAGAGTGGGGAGGGATACAGGCTCATTCATGACTAAATGTTTAGCACAAGTTTGGTACCTGGCACAGGGGATGGGTGGGCACAAAACTGAACTGAACAGAACTGGTCTGCATTCGTCTATGGTGAGAACAGAAGGGAACAAGAGCAACTACTTAAATGATCAAAAATATTAAGGCCGTTGAAGCAGATTTGGTTTCTGAACTCAAAAAGAATGAAAAGTGAATTCACACTGGGGTAGGGGGCTCTCTGTAGGAACTTTCCCTCCTCTGCATCTGATCTCAGATCCAAACAAGGGCAGCTACAGGCCTTTAAATGGAAATGTCATACCCTCACCAGATATGAGACAATCTTAAAAAGGGGGGAAACAGTGCTTTTCCCTGGAAATTTCCATTAAAAAATAATACTTATTATTATTTTGTTTAGCAATGGCTAACATTTAGTGAGTAGGTACTAGGTGCCAAGCACTATGTAATAATCTCTAAATAGATGATCTTATCCTCACTACAACTGTACAAAATATAGTTATCCCCATTGTATGATGGGGAAGCTGAAGCCAAGAATGGTTAAGCAATTTACTCAAGCTCACACACTAGTAAGTGGTGATATCAGGACTTAAGCCCAGTGAGTCTGGCCTTAGAGTAAAGGCAGATGTCCCTTCAGCAGGACATGTGCTCTGACTGCTGTGGAAACAGGTTGCCCTGAGCTCCCTACATTCCCTTTACCCACTGAGTCTGGCTTCAGTAGAATTGTCCTCTTAGTGATATGGCTACAAATGACCTCAGCTGCATCTAGCATTTCAGACACGTAATTCACAGTCCTCGTGTGGGATGGATGGGGCAGACACAGGGATGAATATATGGCTTCGCTCCATGTGAGATCACATGCCAGCACTTCTGGGCCTACGGTATCATAGCTGTGAACTAAAAATGGCCCATGTTTACTTATTATCTCTGATTTCTGGCACAGGTTGATGAAAGAGCTTTCATTTGCTGGACTAAACAACCAAAGGATCCCAACATATTAGGGAACACTCTGTAAAAACAGGCCCCTGGCTAGGTCTGAAACTTGCTCTACCCTACGAGTCTCGTTTCCAAACGTGTTCGAAGGAAAACTGAAGAGTAACATCCTACATGCGTCCAAGATGGCGCCAAGCACACCCAACTGTTTAGTAACTGCTGACAGTACTGAACCCATAGCGTCCACCGGGTACTATGCGACGCACTTCACGTAAATTATCTTTATCTTCACAGCAACCCGAGGGAGTCGGTGCTGCCATTATCCCTGTTTTACAGATGAGAGTAGCGTTTGGAAAGACTACATGACCTGCCGAAGGTGCAGTAGCTGGAACGACGTAGTTTTGCTGGCTTCTAAAGCACGCTCCAGTAAGCACCCAGCCCCTCAGCAGTCCTTCCCTGCACCCTGGACAGCGCCCCTAACCTGCACCTGCAAGTATGTTCCCGGCTTGGGTGAGCGATGAGGAGGGAAAAGGCTTCGCTATCCTTTCCTCCATCCGAAATACAGCTTCAATGGCCATTCCAGGGACTGTGTGTGGGTGGCGGCAGGAGGGTGACGAGCAGGAAAGTCATCTTTATGGTTTTAAGAGTAGCATATCCTCATGCCTCTTCTCTGTCCTGGGTCTAAACAATGGAACCCTCGACTCCTCTGATGAGCCTTTCTGGATTTCACAATGTAGCACGAACTTCTACCCCATAATTAATTTAGTGAAACAGTTAATGAGTCAAAATAATAATTAATAAATCGACAACTAAATGTATCTATATATGAGCCCTATTATAATGAGGAGGCATTTACAGAATGCCCACACAGGTGACATTCTAGGCTCTGCAAAATGCTAATTATCACCCTTCCCTCCGGCCTCCCTTCTCCCAAATCAAGGGCAGTTTTAAGTCCTTCATCCTTTTTATTAGCTTGACTCGTTTTAGAAGTCTCTGGGATTCATGATGGATGATCACCACCCTGGGTCTTAATCAGAAGTCCAAACACACACTCAACAGTAAGTACCTCCTTGCAATTTCTCAAAGACCAAGTAAAACCTTGTGTCATCTTCAAAGAACTCAATCAGCTCCAAAATGTTCCTTAAACAGGGGAAAATAGGAGGAAAAAGGGGAAATTAATAAAAGGGGGTATATTAAAACTAACTTACAAATATTCAGTGAAAAACAACACAGTACACCCTGCAGCAGGGCAGAAACCAACTTAAAATCAGAATGCTTATTAAAGACCCATGGCTGAGAAGTAGCCAATGGTGTTAGCAAGATTCAGGTCACCTTATCTTTCCATAATGTTTAGTCTCTGGTGTTTTCACCAAGTCTGTGCTGTCAAACCCCAACCCTAAAACCCACTAGGTAGAGTTATAAAAAAGTCCGGTCACATTAAACTGAATAAAATCTGCAGCCGACTGGAGGCAATCGCGGCTAATAGCACTGAATAGTGGGTGTGTGTCCTGGGGGCGAGCGGCAAATAATTACCTGCCCTCCCTCTTGCCCATAAATCACGGGGCAGTATTTACATTGCCTGGAGAAAATGGAAACATCTGTCAAATAGACTTGGGGCCTAACGTGGGCACCGCTAGACCCTAACTGCTAAGCGCTGCTTAATGAAACGGCCGCCTTCCCGGCCACCGCAGCACTTGTGGTCCTCCCCCGTGAGCACTCTCTGTCCGCCTGCGCGTTACTGTGCTCTGCCAACAAGGTCGTCTCGTAACTCAGTAGGGAAGCCACCAGCCTGGATACTGGAGGTGTTGGGGGCTTTTTTCCTTTTAAACAATGAAATAAACCAAGTAGAGTCTCTAATGCTGAACTCAAGCTGCAGGGCTGAAAATAAAAATCTGTCCCTCATAAAAAAAAAAAAATGCTGACCACTTTGGGAGACACTAGGCTTTTACTAGTGTGAAGGCGTCCAAACAAGATGGCCAAAATGGCCTAATTTGAAAGAAGATTGTAGAGGCAGTGCCTGGAGTTAAATCAACAGCAGCCCCCATCCTCCAAGCGTAATGACAAAGCCATCAATACCCGGCAAGGCTACTGACTCCCTGCTGACCATGCCATGGAGGGAGAGAGAGGGGGAAGCGGAGTCTTAGAGGTGACCCTGATTTAAAGCCACAGTGGGAGAGCCACTCATTTGGAGCTGGTGGTGAGTAGACTAAGAAGGGGCTAGAGACCACCTTGGCCCAGTTATCAACCTGAGTGGTAAGACGAGGTTTCAGGACCCTTACTAGTAGCTGCCTATGTAAATATGCTGTGAATGGAAAACAGCAGCAAATATTCTTCCTAGTTCTCAGCATTCTCATCTGTTAAGGAAAGCAGGTCCCAAGAGCTCTACTAGGCAACACTCATCAGCCTAACTTCCACAGGCGCTTGAAAGAAAGAAAGTCCCATTTTCCCCCAAACAGCCACTAATTCAGGTTGCTCGCTCTTCTAACTTGCCTGAGTTGCTGATATTATAGCTGAAATTTCAGCCTCAACAGAAGAGAGATTCTTTACCGCTAGTGCTTCCCCCACATGCCCCCTCTGTTTTTGGAAACACTGAAAGATGGAAGGAGTTCTATACTGTTGTGGGGGAAGGAGTGAGAGCTAACTGCTGGGGTCAGGAGATGCTAAGAAATAACCTCTTTTCTGTGGCCAGGCATCCCGTGGAGAAGCAGCGAGTCACCCATACTGTACTCACTTGTTTCCTTGACACTGGTAGAGTGTCTCCACCTCCCGAAACACCCTGCTCCGACTGTGCCCTGCTTGTTTCTCGATGATCTGTGAGGAGAGTAAAATCCGTCATGCCCACCACCTGACTTGGAAACAGCTCCTTTGGCAGGAGACTGCTGGGAGCGTGCAAGGCCACATTCAGCCCAAATCCAGTTTCAAGCGCACATCTGGAGTAGGCTTTGGTGACAGAGGTTCTATGGTTCTGTCAGCAAAGCAATAGACTGGCCTGAGGGCTCACCTGCTGGCACGTGGACAGAAGGAGAAGAGGAAGCATATGAGACTGCTGTGCCCTGCTGCCCAGGGGAGACTGAGGCCCAAAGGACATCTCCTTCTGCCTTAAGGGTAAGAATGTACAAGCTCCCCTGAAGACCTACTAGTGGAGGAAGAGCAAGGGTGATGAAGGAAGGGAGGCAGGACCATCAGATGTCACCTGGCAGTTCATCTGAGAATTTAGCCTTTGACCGGCACTAAGCCATTTAGGTGATAATCTGCTATTCCTTAGAATAACAAGAGAGAGGAAGAGGTAAAAGCATAGGGATGGAATTCAAGCTTGCAGCGGTCTCCAGATCACTTGCTAGCTTGTGTCTGCTTATACTCTCTACAGTCTCTCAGAGACTGTATGGTATGTATGGTTGGCTGCGGCCCTCCCCACCGACACCCTGAGAGGTCTGGCAAGTACTGATTGAAGGCGTGAGTGAGCCGACAGGTGAGCAGGTCGCTTCCAGAGACTCACAGACTCTGAACGTCCCTCCAGAGCCCCGAACCCCTGCAAGCAGAGTCGGTGGGCAGGTCTTCTGCAGAGATGGCTCTGCCTGACCACCATGGGCCAAGTGGGCAGCCCCGACACTGGCATCTATTCCTTCATTCCAGGACTGCGGTGCCGCGCACGGAACGCTGCTCCACCACCCTGCAGCACGACATCCGTGACCAAGCGCAGCTCTCTAGTCCAGGCCACGTTTGTGAGTAAACCACTGTGGACTCATTTTCAGAGCAGCTGGAGGGGTGCAGAAGCTGGTCGACTTGTTCCTTCACTAAATATTTCGGTCAAAGTCAAGAAAAACTTTCTGGCAGACAGGCTATCTAGCGATGGCATAATTTTTTCTGAGGCGGTAAGGGAACCCCTGCTTTCAGAGATGGGGGAGCAGAATATGAACAACCATTTGAAAAGAAAAAACTCAGGATCAGATTATCTTCAACTTCCATTCCAATCCTGAGATTGGACTCCAGGATTCATCAGTGGGATGCCTGTAAGGAAAGCTGTAACAGAATAAAGCATCATGAAGCAATGCAAGAAGCAGCAGCCCATCTCTAGGAAGCTTTCAAAGAACAGGTGAAACACGGGCAGAACTTCTGAAGCCAAAGAACCTTTGGGCCAGGGCCCAGTGTTTGCCAATAGATGCCAGGGGATGTGGAGGAAGGGCCAGGTTTTCCTCTTGGAATCCAACCTAGTAGAAGTAGGTCTAGCACCCATAGATGCATTCAAATCTTTGAAAATCAGTTTCTACTTGTGGTTTTAATTTTATTTAAAAATAAAAATATCAAAAAAGTTACTTATAATTTATAGTGATCTATTTCCAAAAAGGAGTTGAGATAATGCTTTTGTTACCATATTCCATCAATAAGGAATATGGGTAGTAGTCGGAATGTTCTCCTTTATAAATCTGCAGCTGTGACTATGCCCAGCTGGTTCAGAGAAAATTTCCTCTCAGGAACTGATATTTAGTTGGCTTTGCCCATCTGGGGCAACACTAAGATCTGGTGGCTCAGGTGGATGATTTGAAATAAACTTGGGTTGTTCCCTTGGATTTAATAAGACCTTGTTATTTTGTTCAGTGCTTCTCAGATTTTGGTGGGTTTCAGAATCATCTGGGAAACCTGAAAAAAATGCAAAGACTCAAGGCTTATCCTATACTAAAAACTCTGGGTCTCTGGGTCTGTGCTATTTGTACTCCAGGTGATTCTGGGAGATACAAAAGTTTAAAGCTGTCCACATCTGGGGTTCTCAAACCTTCGTGAGTATCCGAATCACCTGGGAACTTGTTAAAAGCATATTGCTGGGCCCCACTCCCAGTTTCTGATTCAACAGGTCTGGGATAGGGTCAGATAATTTTTAAAAATTTATTGTCTTAAATTACTTTATTATTTCTTTGGTTTGCAATGCTATCTGCATTTTAGGATACTGAATCTGCACCTCAGTCTGTGAGGGCCAGAGAAGGCAGGTGGTGCTGCTTATGTGGCTGTAGGGAGCGCACTCTGGGCTCCCACACGGCTGTTTCCACCCTGTCTTTTGTGTGGAGTCGGCTAATGGGAGTCCAGAGGGCCGAACGGAGTCGCTCCCAGGTCACACGCCTAGAAGCCGCCTCTCCTGACCCTAAGCTGAGTGCTCAGTCCTCACTACTGACACTGTACCTCACTTATACAGCATTTTGTAATATGCAAAGTGTTTCTACTTCTATCAGTTCATTTTCATTTCCGTAACCACTCCAAGAGACAGGGAGGGCAGGTATTATTATCTTCATTGTAGAGATGTGGGAGCTGAGAACCAGCAAGGTTTAGTTACTTGCCCGAAGTCAGAGTAGTTTGTCAAAACAGATTCAAGTAGGCTTTCTAATTCCAAATCTAGTTGTCTACTCCCTGAACCAAACTTCATTTGTCAGAATAAGAAGCAGCAGCTTGATACAAAGTGGGCATTGTTTTAAGCATGTTACACATGTTATCTTATTTAATGCTCACAACAATATCACGTAGGTTCTATTTTCACACCAGTTTACAGATAAGGAAACTGAAGGGCCAACTTACCTGGTTGAGGACAAGCTAAGACTATTTACAAAGTGAAGCCTGGCATCCAGACAAGACACTCACTTTGACAGCATACTCCTGGCCATTCTGCAGGTTCACGGCGCCTTGAACTTTGGCATAGGCTCCCTCTCCGAGCAGTTTAGAGGTCAGCTTGTACACATCTAGAGCGGAGACACATGAGTGGAATAACAAGATGAGTCACTCCTTTGCAAGCTGAGATGGTAAGAAGAGCTTCTGCCACTCAGCTTCTCTGGTCTGACAAAACAGGCACATGATAACGCCATTGCACTCAGGAGGAAGACCATTAACTTTCCCAGCCGTCTCAGGACTCAGGTTCTCGACAACCAGGCCACATTGAAGGCAGCCTGTTTCTCATTTTAGAGATGAGATCACTGAAAGGGTTTCAATTCAGCACACACTTTCTGAGCACCAACCATGTGCTAGAGAGCACATCAGACTCGTACTAGGGACAGAATGAGGACTAAAATATAGCTCCTATCCTTGGAGGGAGGGTCTCTCCCCTCTCAGTAGGGAAGACAGACACATATACAAGTGACCTCAGAATAAACCAGGCAGTGGTAAGGACAATCATAGAGGGATAAGACAGTAACAAAAGAGCAGGGGAAGAGAGAGGTTAAATCTATTTGGGGAATTGACAGGATCCTTATAAACGATATGATTTGAATGCACATCACTCATTCATTTACTCGTTTGCTGAGCACCAGCTATGTGCCAAGCTCTGTGCTTGGCACTGGTGATACAAAGGGGTATAAAGCACTTTTACTTTATATCACATATAGTGTGAGTCACCGGAGGTATTTGAGAAACAGGAGGCAAGAAGGAGGTGCAAGAGATATCATGAGGTTTTTAGGGTTCTGAGTCAGAGCAGCTCTAATAGAGCAATAGAGCTGGGTTGAAAGGAAATTTAAGTTCCCTGTCCAAGCTCACAAACAGCACGTGCTCTTTGAGCCCTTCCATTGGAAGCCACATCTCCATCACAGCCTGTGCTGGGCTGACCTCCTTCACATCCTTGACCTTCATTCTTCAGCTTTTTCCTTTTGAGATAAATGAAACCCACAGACTGAGCAGAATATTATTTAACCATGAAATTCTATTTATCAATGTTAGTCAAGAGGAGCCCTAAAATTACACAAGATATTGTTGAATAACAGGAAGTACTCTTGTGCTCAGCAAAAAAAGCAAAATCTCTTGATTTTGAAACTATTCTAAAAAACCTTAGGACTTTTGTCCATCTCCCTCCATCTGCTGTTTGAGTTAAAGACACATAGACAGACAGACAGACAGACAGACAAAGCCCTGCACTATGTGCCTTCTTGGTTCCATCACAGTCTGGTCTTGCAGCTGTTTGTAAGAATGTACAGCTGTGTTTGTTAAACATTTTAAATCACATGCTTCTTACATAATGGGCATGATGGTATTAGTCTTTACACATATCAGGATATGTTGGTGGTTTTAAGTCTAGTATTTCTAACTCCATAAAAGCAAGTCATAGGTGTGTCTGCAGAGAGAGGGTCCACGAGAGGAGGCTATGTTGGTATCACAATGAAAGAAGCAAAATAGATGAAGCTGTCACTCCTGGGAGTAGCTACTGATCCTTCCAGTTTTTTGCAGAAGTGTCCAATGATTCACTTCATCCCATCAACACCCAGCAGCACCAGAACGAGCACTGAGCCCAGTGCCTCACAGAGAGTTTGAGTTTGAAATGACTGATGACCCAACATCAGGTCCCCCGAACACACACTCTCACAGTGGGGTTGAAATTATACAGCACAGGTACTGCCATCTCTAGGAGTCAGATTCTCTGCTGACAGGAGACGGAGGTTCATTTGCCCCATGGCCTCGCTGGTGCTGTCTTGGTCGCTCTGCCGTTCAGCAGCCCCCCAGGAAGAGCTGAGGGGACGGCCACGTGTAAGAAGCTGCTGAAACAAATCAGGTGATGTCATTCTATGTACAACTCTGAAAGACTGGTCTTTCTGTCCTGATGAGGATGAGATGCTCGAATCCCTCAGAGGGGCCTGGACATCCTCCAGAGCTTTACCCATCCTGTCCTCTCCATCACCGTCTGCGTACACTTTCACTCCCATCGCACCGATTAACCGTGAGCTAAGATGGTGCATTTTCTGGCTAGACGCATGGGTTACCAGGGTCCCCCGTGTTTGGGAAACAATGGACCTGGAACTAAAAGCTGTGACCAACCTTCAAACTTCCCTGGCAAAGCGTCACAGGCCCGGGCCTTCCGCTTCTTCTTCGTCCTCTTGTCGCTTTCTGCAATGGGAAGGGGTTCGCTACTGCCCATCTCTGGAGAAAAGAGGAGATGTAAGAGTGTTATCATTGCACTGCTCAAGCTAAGTTCACCCAGAAGGGAAAAAAAGGCGGGGGGCGGGGGGGTGGGGCAGGAGTTTCACACTGATGGTTTTTAAATATCTGTGAGGACTATTGATTTGTTTTGACCCAGGAGGCACAACTAAAGGCAAAACCATTACAGGAGATCATTACCTGTGGAAAGGAACTCAGACAGATGGGCGAGATGAAAAGAAGACAGCAGAAACCTGTTTTAACCAAGCTCGTCAGCCCACGGATTTAGATCCGCCACCTCTCTACAGCTCCCAACAGAACAATGGATCCAGAAGCAGATGCCACCTGGGACACCCTCCAGTCTCAGCACCAGAAAGGCAGAACCCAGGGAGCTAAGCAGGAAGAGGTGGGTGTGAGGGGGGTCCAGGCAAAAGGAACCGTATACTCAGTAGCACCCCTAGACACGTGCCCTGGGATTCAGAAGGCCTTCCGTGGAGACCGCGTCTGTGAAGCGACAATAGCACAGGGGATGGATTTGGGAATGATTCCAAATGACTTCATGTTTTAGAGCACAGACTTGACTGCCCGTGTGGCTCAGAGCATAGTCTTCCCTGCTTAGCTCCTTGTGAGAGGCTGCAGGCAGGGCCCATTCACAGTCTGCAGTTAGCACGTCTACCAAGCCGCTGGCAAACACCTGGTTTCCCATGTTAGAGGGAGAATTTGTGAGGCAGACAGTCAGACACTGGACAGCTTGGGCAGGAAAGGGTAGAGACAGAAAGAATAAGCAGGAGACTGTGAGGGGGGAAAGAGAAAAGGAGGAATAATGTGAACCAGTGCCCAATCATAGTACTATTTCTAAGACACTCCGGTAAGGGCTCTCCCCTGTTAAAGATAAATTACTTATAGAACATGTCATGCCCCTGATCCAGAGTGGAGCCTTAATACTCTTTGCCTGCAGTTAGAAATAATAAGATTTCTCTGAAGTCTCTGGGTCTAAATCCCCAGCAGGGTGATTAAACCTTTACATCCTTCTAAAATAGAGGCACTCGAGTGCTGATGTGGCATATGATGTGAAGGACTTTTAGACCAACCTTCAATAAACACAGGCTCTCGATTGTTGAATTTTTTTTTTTTTTCGGAGAGATTTTGAAATGGAAGCTGGCTCTTTGCCCATTGAGAGGAAAGGCCCATTCTCTTCTCAGAGGACCCTGGCTGAACACGATCAGAGAAATGGCAAGTCTGCTCAAGAAGATTGATTAGAGTCGGTGCACATCTATACACTGTTCTCAGAAGTAAGAACATGACAGCCAATAGGCAAAAACACAGAGAATGGCACTTTTTGACACCACAGTCCAGAAACTATGGTTAGGCAGCCAAGTGTCTGACAGCTTAATTTAGGTACATTCTTCCTTCCATTTTGGGGATCTGATGATAGCAGATTTTCAGTTATACTTTAGCGAATAGATACACACATGGATAATAGGAATCCACAGAGGATCTCGAATATTACTCTAGCCAACAGCTTCATATTTCTGGGGGCATACCGAGTGGCTCAGAGGCTAAGGTACCTGCCACGTAAAGACCAAGGACTCAGTTTTGAGACCTGACTTCTCAGGAAGCGGGGAAACAGGTATATCTTGGGACTGTAACATGCTGTGAATTCAAAGATTAAACTTAAATATCACTAATATCCACCCTCATCAAGGTAAAAGGCAAAAAGCTGGTCAACACTGTGAGGAATTCTACAGAAATAAAACATAACATTGCTTGTTTTCAGGAGCCCAGGAAGGGTAAGCTGACCACCGGCACAGTAGGCTGAGAAGGAAGGACCTCTGTCTTTCTGCCCTGCCCTTGCGTGCAGTCCAGTGTCATCTATTTTCTCACCATCACTGTGAGCCAAGTGCAGACTGGACAGATTTTAGATTCACTTCTCTTTCTCCTTTCCCTGCCCACACTCTGATGGAGGACCTAAGGACAAGCAAAACAGCCGAAAGGCATGCAATGCAGAGAAGAAGCAAGAGAGCTGGCGGCATTATATTTCACAGGGGACGTACAGGCAGACTTATGACTCTTGCTAGAAAGCCCTGTTGGCAGCAATTTACACTTGGTTTTTACCACAGCAGGGCTGAGAGAGACTCTTGTGGAAGAAGCGGATCTCTGAGCACTGCCACACACTCAATATTAGATTTTATGGCTTCACACACAAAAAGACAGAGTACCTGGTCTATTCTGCATAGATTTCAGTGGAAGAGGGTACGCCAGAAGGGACAAATGGTTAAGACTTTCCTTGGAAACAGAACTTGTTGAAGGAAAGTTGCTTTGGAGACTAGAAAGAAAAATATGTAGGAAGACAGTGAAGTGAAATAAACACACTTAACTTCCCTCTTTACACGATGGGAGGGTGGTGGGGTGGTGGGTGTAGATAGCTCCCGATTGGAACCTGTCCATACATTCCATTTTATCACAGATAGTCCACTAGTAGGGTCTGTGGGACTTTAATGCATCATGTGTGTAATCATTTGATAAATGCTTCGTCAGGGTGCAATGCTTAACACTTCATCATAGTCCAAGGTCTCCGATTCACCTCTTGCCCTTGGTCTAAGAATTTTTCTCGGCCATCAAAACCCAGCTCATAAGTTCCCTCCCTTTGGAAGCTCCATGATCACGCCAGCTGAGTTAAGGTTTGTAAACACTTTGAGATCAGTCAGACACTATGCTAATGGATGGTACTGCCGCTGTTAGTATTCTAGCCTCTGCTCCCAAACACCGTTGGCAGCTCCTGATGTCATTGTACAATGTCAGAAACATCAGTGGTCATCAGAAAAAGTGCGTTGAAACTAAAATGATATGAAATGATGCACATGTTCTGATTTAGGTGCAGAGCACTGCACTCAGGCCTTTTAAGTACCAAGTGCACACACGCTGGAAGAAATGTGAGTACTTCTTGCTCTGCCGACAATGCAGAATCAGGCTATTCAGTTCCATGAATTTCTTGACAAACTAAAAAAAAAGGCCTATAACCCAAAACGTTCTTAACTTTCTAACCAGAAGCCTTGTCTTTGCTACAGGATTGGACAATTGTGCCTGTCATTTCAGAGGAGGAAGTGAGCACTTGAGTTTTCAGACAGACCCCAGCTGGTGTGGAAGCCCTCAGTACTTTGACTGCCTCCAGCCCTGTCTTTGTCTTGGACAGGGCTGGTGGCCCCTCATTTGTCTACACTGGCGGAGGTGGAGCTGGAGCAGAAGCTGCGGACAGGGTAAGACACATGGGCTTGGCCTCAGGAGACCAACGTGAAACTCCTGATTCAGACATTACCAGACATAGTGCCAAGGACAAGTCACTTTACCTATAGAGTCTCTCTTTCCTCATCTATAGACAAGGCTTAGAAATAATACCTGCCCTTTCTAGCAACCCTGTGTTGACCCAATGATATATTTAATATAAATGTACTTCAAAAACGTGTTTGTATGGGTATGTATGTGCACATATGAACACACAACAGAGGAGAACATTAAAACAAGTCAAAAATACACAAAAATGTTAATATAATTTGAAAGAGCACCTCCTATATGCGAGGTACCATGCCAGGCATATTACATGTAGTATCTTCAATTACAATAATCCCAAAACGTAATTTTTAAACCATATTTCATGCTAGAAAACTGACGTTCAGAGGTTAAACAAGCTACTAAATGCCCAGGTAGTGGTTTAACTGGGATTCAAACTCAATGCTGCGCTTTCAAGTTCAGGCCATTTCTAAATTATAGCAGTTTTCTCTGTGTGATGGAGCGATTCTCATTTCCTTCTTCATATTTTTCAGTATTCTACAAATTGCATTCTCTATTACCTTTTTTTTGGTCCATACTCCCCTTCCTTAGTCCTGGGTCTTGAACCTGGGTCCATGGCTTTCATGGACAATGCCTTAGCTGCCTGCGCCACAAAGGGGCGCTATTACCTCTTATGCTATTTTCATTTTAGCCAAGTTTTATTTTGAGATTGTAGTCATAGTATACACTGTTATTAGTTTTAGTACATCATTATATGCCAGGCAATGTTCTAGGAACTTTATAAATATATTTTCATTATTAATTTGTTTAATCCTCACAACTATGTGAGATACGTATAATTACTAACCACATTTTACAGACAGAAACTGAGGTAGAAATAGATTAAGTAACTTGCCCATGTCACTCAGTTAGAGAGTAGAGAGCTGGGATGTAAATCTTGACAGTCTAGCTCAGAAGCCAAGCTTTTAATTACTGCACTATATTTAAATATTAATGCTGAGGCATGCCCTGAAGAGTAGAGGCTAGTTCAATCACCTCTGAAGGAGCATAGGCCACACACCTCTGGGCTGAGTCCTGGGTCTAGGGGCAAACAAGCAGTGTGAACAATTAAATAAAAATAAATAAAGTCCTTCTTCCTCCTCTCTTCCTGCCTGCCTGCCTTCATTCCTACCTGCACCTTTCCTTAAAAAAAAAAAAAATGCTGAAAGGGTGAACCGGGTAACCAAATTAGCTAGGTACCATCAAGAATACTTTTATTTAGAAAATTTAGCACAGCACTTCTCTACTGATGTACTGTGGGTGAGATAGTGACCCTCTCATTGGGCTGAACAATATTATTTTCTGTGTGTACTATGAAATCAAAACAGTTGGGTAGCATGGCTCTAGTTATGGGCATTATCACCATATTTTCATTATTACGTTAATCTAAGATCTCATTTGCCAGAAGTTTCTTCTTCTTTCTCTGAGATAGCTTTGTATTTTGGTGTTCTTCTGTTTGTTTGTTTATTCTGGCATATAATGTAGGATGAACTACAAACCAGCCCAGCCACATTATTTCATGGCAGTTCTGGTAATCAGGGACAAGGCTATATCCTTGTGCCTGACCTATTAGTTGGTTGACTTGGTTTCTGATGGTATCACTAATATGTAGAGGATGAGGTCAAGAAAAGGGTATAATCAAATAAAAGATAGTCAAATTTAACACATGATGGGTGAAAGGAGCCACCTGTGAAATCAGCTCAAAGAATAGACTATGATGCCCAGGGACTAAGGCTCAGGTTTTCCCTGAGTCCTGTGTGTAGTAAGGCTGGCCAGCAGCCTGCAGATCATAGGCTCACTCAGCTCCAGGGAAAGGGGACAGTTTGAGGACCACTAAGTTGCCAGCAGGGCACACAACAGGCCTCAAAGAGGTCTGCAATAGGAAGGTGCCTGGAGGCAAAAGGTCTAGAATCAGGCCCATCTTCTGTTCTGATTCCGGGGTTACGAGCAGGTTCAGTCTGTCACTGAGTTTCTGGTGGACAGGATGACAAGAGGAAGGACACGGAGGGTGAGGGAAGTGTGTACTTCAGAAGTAGCAAGCAGAGTAAAGGGCTGGAACTGCATGAAGCGTGTACAGCTGACCTCGAATAGCACGAGTTTGAACTGCAAGGATCCACTCACAAGTAGATTTTCTTCCATCTGAAGGTTCTGCATCCACATGTGAAACACCCTCTTCCCCAATATGGAGACCTGACTATAAAGGGGTTTGAGATCTGTGGATTGTGGCATCTGCAAAGGGGTTCTGAAGTCAAGCCCCTGTGGGTCCCAAGGGATGACTGTAGTAAAGTTTTAGGGAGTCAAAGCAATATGTGGATTTTTGACTGTGTGGTGGCGGGCGGTGGTGCGGGGAGCGGTCAGTGCCCCTAATCTGTACATTGTTCAAGTCCAGCTGAACTCTAAATAGATGAAAAGGGCAGGCTGAAGTCAGATCACCCAAGCTTATTAATGTGGCCTACGAGGCCGTACAACATCTGGTCGCCATCTACTTCTAGCCTCACCAACCAATAGTCATTCTTTCAAGTATAAATGAAAACAGTTAGTTCGGCTTGCAATTCAATAATCTCACAGGGGCTTTCCCTTGAGACACCCGGGGCACATTGATATGCAGGATAAGTACTTTATGAGCACTTGTACTTTCATACAGAATATTAAAGACGTGTACTCAAGGATTAAGCGCCATTAAAAATAATTTTTAATGTTTCAACGAGGACATTCTTAAATGAAAATGGCATTAAAATAATAACTGAGCAGCTGTGAAAATATGAGTGCCCTATAGTTTGGTGCTACTATCTTGACTTGTACTAAGGCATCAGCAGTTTTACCTGCTCTTGCTTTGAAAGAACAAATTATATCTTAGAACTAGTATGAAAAGTGATGACCTTGACGATACTGTGACAGAGTATCAAGGACCCCAAAGATCAGTGGAGGACACTTGTGAACCACTGTCCTAGGCACTGAAAGGATGGAGCTGTGCTTTAAGGCCATCATTAGCTGTGATGCACAGAATAAACTAAAGGCTAGAGAGACTGGGGCGGGGGGCAGAGTCAGGCTGTTGAAACACCCTAGAGGAAGACAAGAGGCAAGGGGTGTTACAGAGTGAGGGAATTTAGTCCAAGAGACAGATGATCCTAGTTTCTCCAACGACGAGATAGTGGAGGAGTCAAAGACTGGCTACCATCTTTGGGATATTGTCTAATTCCTCTCTATCCCCACTGCATCCTCTGGAGTCACACACAGAAGAGAACCCCAATATATGTTTTTATTAACCAAAGTCAGGTAACCAGAAGAGTAGTAGTACATCAAAGAAGGGGAGAATTCAGAAAAAGGGAGTTGGTTTGGGGGTGTCACTGGGAGCTTCAGTGGAAGAAGGGTGATACACAGCAATAAAGGAGATAAAAAGGCACAGATTCAACTAGCATCATTCTCACCCCACCCTCACCTATCTCAATCTACGAACGAGGCATCATTTACAACCTGCCAGGAGTAATACAACTTCAGGTTACAACGTGGTGTAGCACACTTCAGATGTTATCATAGATGTCACATACATCATAACATATTATAAACGCGAAAAACCTGGAATCTACATCTCAAGTCATTATTAACAAAGGTCAATTCCAGAGAATAAAATTGGGTTGAGTATCCCATTTTACTTTTTAAACTTCTGTTGTACTTAATTTTCTTTTCTTATATGACTGTTTTACTTTTATAATTAAAAATAAATAAATGTTTTAACTGTATTATTTTCCTTATGGCCTTCTTTGCTTTTTTTTTTTCCTGGTAGAAATGAGCTCCTCCTAAAAGTAACTATATTAGACATGTCAGGCAGCTCAGTGAATCGTAACTGTCCAATTGAATATTGAAATCTCTGATCCATCCCTTCCTCTGGATGTATCAGTAAATTTCAACTTAAAATAATCCAAAAGGTTAAGTAAAACATGCATCCAATCTTACCTATTAGTCTGCCCAACTTTTGAGAAGCCAATCTGCTGTAAAACTGAAATCCCAAATGAAATAATTCTGTTATCAGGGGGTTTCTGTTTCCCAGAATTTCAATGTTCGTTGTACATAGCAGACATTCTTCAGATGTCCATCAGTTTCTGTTTCATTACATCTGGCATGAAAGTCTTCAAAAAGCAGAAATAGAAAGGGTATCAAAATGCTAACTTCTGTAAAAGAACCAGAAAAGATAAAGAACAACCAGTGTTCCCCAAGCCTATGCATTATTAAACCAGCAAGCAGATATAGATGAGGTGATTGTAGATATCCCCAGACTTTAAAATCAGATATCTGAGCCTTTGAAAATGCTGATACCAAGCATCTGAAGATTTAACAAGGGTCTAAGTAAAAGTTTTCAGATTCTCTTCCATTCTGGGATTCCAGACCCAAAAAAGACATAACGGCCTCGGTGACAGATACAAACACTTGTTCATTGAGGAGCTGCATGTGGAAAGTAAAAGCTGATACTTTTCTGTTGCCCACTTTTTCAGAAGTGAATGAGCTCCATCTCCTAGTGGGCAGGTCCAAGTCACACAGGCAGGAGACAACAGAGCCAGAAAGGCAAACGAGATGCTGAGAGCAGCAGGGGGCATGAAAGGGAACAAGATTTTATGGCAAGTGCATAATTATTGCTGGTTTTCCATCTGATGACTTCATTTTCTTTTGTCTGCTAATTTTAATCTCACAGCTCTAGTATCACGTCAAAGTTGATTTGTCAATTTCTCTGTGAAATGAATATATATATATATATATATATATATATATATATATATATATATATATATATGCTTTTTCCAATGGAAAGGCTCTGAAAATACAGTTAAAATCTAAATTCTGGGTCCTTGTGTCAAATTTCTAAAAAGCTTTTCTAAGGAAGCCAGATATGTTTCACCATTACCACAAGTCACATGTACCAAACTGGACTTGTTCCCTCCCCCACTCATCCCTCATCTTCTTTCTCTTCTTCTCTATCAGATTATATCATCCTGCCAGTCACCCAGCCACAGAATCTATAAATAATTTTGACTGTCTCTTTCTCCTTCAACCTCATAAGCTCCAAATGCTCACAAGGTCAGACTTTCCCTCAGCCTGGTATGTAGCAACTTGAAAAATAACACCTATACCTCCTTCAAGACCCATCACAAATTGCTGAAAGTAGTCCCACAAATTACAGGACAATACCAGATTCTTTTTTTACTTCATCCAGCATTTAAGCAAACCCATAGTATATTTTTAAATGGGGCTGGCTACATACATATATATGTGGCTCTCTCACTAGGACGTAAACTCCTCAAAGGCAAGGACATTTCTTTTCCATCTTTGTATTTCCAGAAGCGCTCGCACACTCGCGCACTCATACACATACTATGATCCAGTATATATCTAAACGAATACTTCATCCACAAAACATTTCTTTATTGCCCAATAGAGATGTTGGCACATAGAGTAATCCTTCCTATTGTGCTTTTTATTCCTAAACAAATCTCAGCACCCCAGATGAAACTACTTCTAAGGCCCAAAGGAGCTCAGGTTATACTCCCTTTGGCCACAATTCCAGGGGACGACCTTGAACATCTCTGACCTTTAACCCTTTGCCTTCAATCTGGTCACAGGTTTAAACTGGTTGGTCCCTTCTTGTCTGTAGAAGGGGTTGGCAAACTTATTCTGTAAAGGGCCAGGAAGTAAATATTTTAGGCTTTTTGTATCACAGGACCTCTTGTAACTACTTAATTTTTTCCTTTATAGAGTGAAAGCAGCCACAGATAATACATCAATAGATGACTGGTATATTTCAATAAAATTTTATGATACTGAAATTTGAATTTCCATATCAAGAAATATTAATCTTCTGACTTTTCCAACCATTAAAAATATAAAAAGGATTCTTCGTTTGAAATTCATACAAAAACAGGTGAATTGAGAACGGAAAGCCCATATGATCCCATCATCCCATTATGAGTATTTACTCTAAAACCACAAAAATACTAATTTTCAGAGATACATGCACCCCCATGCTTACTGAAGCATTATTTACAATAGCCCAGAATTGGAACTACTGGAACTGCATAAGTGCCTATCATCAGATGTATAGATAAAGATGAGCATATTTACATAATGAAATACTACACTACCCTAAAAATGATGAAATCCTGTCATTTGCAACAACACGGTTGGAACTAGAAATCAGAAGGAGAAAGACAAATATTGGATGATCTCACTCATATGTGGAATAAAAAGAAACAAAACAAAGGGACAGATAAAACAAAAACCAACCCTTGGACATTAACAATAGAAATGAGAGGTTACCAGAGGGGAAAGGGGTAGGAAGTGGGAGCAAGTTGTGGTGGGATCCAAGGGTGAAGGACTTTTGGCAATTTGATGGTCAGAAGGTATTGTCATATATTTGAAGAATGTGGGTTTAAATTATTTTGTGAATTAAAGTTACCTCAATAAATATTAAATTAAAAAGAAAACAAAAGAGGTGATAAGCCTGATAGGACCTGAAGGCCATAGTCTGCCAACCCACCCTTTTCCCATCCTCACCAACTCCATTCTTCACACATATCCCTTTGCTCATTTCCACCTCCTTTATGGATTTTCCTTTATGGAATTCCTTTATGGACTCTGTGTTATTCTGTCATTTGGAGTTACTCTAGGGAATGAGAAAGTGCATGGGCATTTGAGCCATTAGGGCCTAGATTCAGATTTTGGCCTCAACCAACTATAAGTGAGGCAGCCCTGGATATAACTTGACCTCTTGTGCTTCACTGTCAGCACCTGCAAAACGGGGCAAGAACACCTACATCACAGGGCTGTTGTGAGAATTAAACGAGTTAATGTCTATCAAGTTCATGGCACAATGCTTGGCATACAGCAGGCACTCGATGAAGAGTAACTGTTATTCTAACTTGGACTCTAGCTTCCCCAGATCAGCTATGGTCCTGGAAAACAGTCCAGCTACCCTACAGACCACTGCTGGGGAGCAGGAGGGAATAAACTGATAGCAAATTACAGAGTCAGGGAGAGAATTTAGACATTTTTGGATATACAACAGGATTCTATGTGCCTGTTAGCCCTGATTCCTTCCAGCACTATTCCAAATTCCTCTGATCTCTCTTCCACCTCAGCAAGAATTTCTGACTCTCACATTGCCCAAATCTTTTTAGCATTCCTTATCAAATGAGCCCTCGGATCTTCTCCTCAATACTCTTCTTGTTATAGGTTTGGGGAAGGGTGAATGTGGCCTGACCAAACATACCGATTGGTTTGTCACTGGGTCTTATACAGGCTGGGCACCCAACTCTCTCTCAATTCTTCATACATTTCCTACAGTATAAGGAATGAAATTTCTCCAGCACTTAAGAACTAGATTTTCTATAGAAGTTTTAAGGCAAAAGGTACCACCTCTGACAAGTATACAAATAAGGGATATCATATTACTTCCAAGACAGAAAACATCAGTGGGGACAGATAAGACTAAGACTTGTGGTCTGAAAAGTCAGATCTGTCAATTCCTTGCTTCAAAGCCTGCCTCTGGGATAACCAAGCTCCTCTGCTGTCACTCAGGTCCTCCACAATCTTGCCTCAGACCTCCCTCCTACATTACGTCTCACCATTCCCCTACAAAGTCTTGACTGTCTAGGCAAAATAGACTGTTCCTACCTAACTACCATAATGAATTTCCAGCTTCCCATATTTGTGTATAATGCAACCAGAACACCTAAAATACTTTAATGCACATATTCCCCCAGACTGTGAGCTAGGACCAGGATGGAGAAAACTATGCCTGATTCATCTCTAGGTCTCTTACACCAGGTACAGGATCTGGCATGGGGCAAATATTCAAGAATGTTAATGAATGAATGGAAACACCTGAAGTTATTTTTCCCTTAAACTGTTTTAGCTGGACTCTTATTAGCAGACGAAGCACAGTCTGGGTCATTGCCAAGAAATAGAAAAACCGAAGAGAAAGAAAAGAAGCATGACCAATGTGATCCAAGCAATGGAAAATAGGTTTTGAGAGTAAGGTAAAAGAAATCAAGGCTGTTGAGCCTGGAGAAGAGACGATGAGGCCTCGCTCAATTCTGGCTTTAAGTACACAAAAGGTTCTCATGAGAAAATCTTGATCTCATCCTCTCTTTATAATCAGAAGGAATTTTTCCATATTCATAGAAAAATGGAACAACAAGAAAAGGCTTAAGTTAAGGCCAGGGGGTTGTTTAAGCTGGAAAGAAAGATTAGGCACCACTTCTCCAGAGATTCTGCTATTGTACTTCTTGACAAGTGAATTGGAGGTCCCTTCCAATTTCACTGAAGGCTGTGCAAAAGAATAAATATGCCACTCTGTTCCTGTTTACTGTGGAAAGAGGTGGGTAAAAACACAAGTCAGGTGAGAGTCTCTAATGAGCCACTGACTTTTTTTTCTGACCCTTCTCCTACAAGTACTTTCTATAATGTCATGCCTTGCAACCCTCTGATGGAACAATCTAGTATTTCAAAATTTCCTAATGGAGAAATGAAAGGAAAGAGAGGGCAACAATGTCAGAGGAAGACAGTATGGAAAAGACCCTAATAAATATACTTTCTATAAAAACAATACCTTACTGGACATTTGTAATAACTGCTAACATTATTACTATTAAAACTAACAGTCATCAAACACCTATGTGTTCCAGGCACTGTGCTAAGTGTTTAATGTAAGTTATCTCAATCTTACTACAACCCTATGGGATAGCTAATATAGTAGTTCCATTTTACAGATGAAGAAACTGAGAAGGAAGGTTAAATAAGTTTCTCAAGTCACATAGCTGGCAAATGACAATCAGAACTCAAACCCAGGCAGTCCAAATCTAGAGTCTATAACCTAACTATTGTCTCCTTAGAAGAAGGTGAAAGTCAGGAATTTAAACTCTAGTCTCTCTGAATTCAGGTTCATGTTCTTAGCCAGTTCCTTATACTGTCCCAAGCCAGGAAGAGCAAAGCAATACATAATATTAGCAAGAGAAGAGATTTGAAAAATGAACTAAAATACTCCCCAAATTACAGAGAAAGAAGCTGCGACTGAGGACTAAGAAAGCATAATGAGCAGAACCAGGACATGAATGCCCACCTCTTGATCCCAGGTGTAGTCCTCTTTCCTCCAGTATAGTCTTATTGAATTGATGGCGACAAATGAAGGGACAGTGTGTGTCAAGTGGGTTGCATGCCCAGACACTTCCGTAATGATCCGTTAATCTCACATTAGAACCTATCCCTGAAATAGCAGCCTCTGTTAGCCAGTTCTAAGATTCTGCTAGCTGAGAATGGCAATGCACTGATTTATGGCCAAGTGCTCACACAATCAATCAGCAAGCAGACCCAGAGCAGTTTCCACACTAGGCCAAGAGTTCACAGTGCATGCCTAAACTTGACTATTCCAACAGCCTCCTCATCAGTGTCCTCATTCTGGAATCTTCTTCGCTTCAATCCAGCCTCCATTCTGCAGGCAAAGTAAACAGTCCTAGTCATGGCTTTCGGAGTCTTGCAGCGCTATGTAAACAACAGGGATTTTTGAATCCAACACTCCATCTGGACAGCGCTCTGACACTTACTAGCTACTTGACCTCAGGCAACTCTTTTTTCATCTTTCTGAGGTCTAATTCTTCATCTTTAAATTGGGATAAATATTCCCATATTACAGGGTTGTAAGGATTAAAGAAGTTACAGTGTGTAAAGCATCTAATAAACTGCAAGCCACAAAGCAGAATACTCAGTAAATGTTAAGTGTACTCGCCACTCCCCTACATTTTGACCACAACCTACCATTTCAGCTTACTTCTTCTCATCAACTCCATTTCTTTCCCAACACACACACACACACACACACACACACACACACACACACACACACACACGCACGTGTGTGCATCTCTGTTCATTTCCACCTCTACAGCACTGCTTAGGCTGCTCCTCACAGGAACAGACTTCCTCCGAGGCCCAGCATGAATTTTCCACCTTCAGGGATTCTTCTCTAGATCCCTTTTGGTCATGTTAGGATTGATTTCTCCTTTTCCCAAACTCCCACTTTGTTTACATTCTTTACTACATTTACCACAGTCAGTCTGATTTCAGTTATTTATGTACTTATCTATCTTCCCAACTACACTGGAGGGAGAAGGCTCTGAGAAGACAATCACTCAAAGGAAGGGAGGAAATGTGTTATTTCCCTCTGTGTAGATTTCTCAATATCAGGGTCTTGCACATATCAGGAGCTCAGCATGTATTTATTAAATTGAATCTTTTCCCCCTTGACTGGAAATCTTTACAGAAAGATCCTGGACTGAGTTTTTTCTAAAACTCTGCATTTACTGCTTACATGCTTGATCAACATGTACTTTTAAGAGATACTAACATTCCTAAACTAAGATTCACTAATACTCATGTTTGTTTGCTTAATTCCTTCATCTGTTCTTTCAACACACGGTGGACTCCTATCAAGGCATCTCTCCACACTGCCAGCAGGGCATTATTCACTCAGAGGCAGGGTGATCTGGGAGCATGCTCTTCAGAGAACTGTTCATCCCACTGGTTAGGAGATGACTGCCCTTAAAACCATATTAGATACTAAGAGTCGAGGAATCAAAAAGGAGATCTGAAAGATTTCTCTCAGCCTCAGTTTCCAAATCTATAAAATAGAGTTTTGAGGTGATACACATACAAAGTAGTTAAAACAGTATCTGCCACATATAGTAAGTGCTCAACAAGTGTAGTATTATATCAGTAAAGGAGAGGACTGGGAAAAACAGAGTTGGGATATTTCACTTGTAATACTATCTCCAACCACTGACTGATTGCTTGTGCAATTTTAATCAAACCCTTTTTCCTCTCTGGATCTTTCCCCATCTGTAAAACTGAAGAGGTAGAACTAAATGGCTCCCAAGTTTCTTCTAGTTTCAGAGATGTATATTTTTCCATGGTCAACAAAGAACTTTCTGTTCTATATACTGAAGCTGTTAGCAAGGAAAAAGGGTAAACTCGTAGAGGCTGGATCCCAGATGGTAGGGGCCAAGGCCAGGACAACTTATTAGTAAGCCAGCTGTGATCTTTCCCTGTGTGACTCTATAATACTCACTGAAGATTGCTGAACCACTTCCCTTGCAACCAAACTCAGTAAATGCAAGATTAGGTCCTGAAAACAATAGCAGCAATGAAGCCTGCTTTGTGCAGAATTCTTGCACTTTCTTTACTTTGATGTCTATAATTAGGGCATCATTAAGCTAGGGCTCTCCTTAGCACAAAGAGGAGGAAAAACACAAAGACATACTCTGAACCTGAAAGCTCATAAAACAAATACCAAAGCAAGTAATTAAAAATGTTATTGACTCATTCAAACATGAACACTGCAGAAACAACTATGTATCAGGTGGAGGAGGGCTGAGACAGACATGGTCCCTTGTCACCAACAGACTCAGTAACCTATGCCATGGCAAACTGTGATCAGAGCTATACTTGAGGTTCAGTCTCTGTATGGAAGATGGAAGGTGAAGCAACTAATCCAGCAACTAATCCCTGGACAACAAGGTCATAAGTGACACACACTGAAAAATGAGAAGGAGGAGGGAACTCCAGGAAGAGGGAATACAAGCAAAGGAACAGGCAGGGAGTGTCTGAGGAACAAAAGTTTGTATATTTGGACTAGGGCACAGGTGAAGGTTTGGGAGAACAGGGTAGGATATTGGTTGGGGAACAGTTTATGGAGGAACTTGTCTATGAGTTTGAAATTGTCAAACTCTACATAGTAGGCAATGAAGCCCACCAAGTTTCCTGAGCAGAGATCTAACATGATGAGAACATTCTCAGGAAGACCATCTAGGCATCCATGAAAAAAACGCAAAAGGAACTAAGTTATTAGATTACTAGGAGACCACATGCACTTCCTAAGCATGTGCTGGGATTCAACAGCTCCTGTTGACAGAGCTTCTCTCTCTGTTGGTTCAGCTTCATGTAATCTAGGTTTAAGTGGTACTTGCTTGCCAGGCCTTCTAGCCATCAAATCTGCTAGAGCACTAGAGTAGCAGGTCTCCTGGACCAAGTCAAAAGCCAGTTTACCCTCTGGATTACAGAAAGGGTAGGGCTGAGGTGGGAGGAGTTAGAAAAGGGAACACTAATGTCTCCAGCTGGCCCAGTTCCATAAACCCTCCCAGTGCTGGGGGTTTATATCACTTCCAGCCTAGCTCTTTTTATAGGTATTGAAGCTAAAGGTAATGGGGCTGAAAGCACCAGCCTGTGAAACAATGTACACCAACTACCCAGTAGGGCGCCTGGCACACGGGTAATGGTTAATAAGCATTAACTCCCGTTCCATCCTGCAAAGTCAATTCCACCTACAAATCTCACTAAGGCTTCAAAACGTAGGCTTCAGCCCTTCCCCTAGGGCCTTGCTAAAGCACTGCAGTGCATAATGACCTAGTTCCTAGAAGTCACGCGTGGTAGTTTTCAGCACCCATTTCATGACAGGTGCCATACTAGTTGACACAACCTCCACAATGATCCTACTACCCCCTTTTATACAGGAGAAACTAATCCCAGAAACCATCTGGGATGGGAAATGACTTATCCAAAGACATACAACCAAGTGTGAGCGGCAGAGGTGAGATCTGAACCCAGCACTGACTGACCCCAAAGTGAAGTACAGCCAGTACTTCAGTCCTGTCACCTACACTGAGTTCTGATCTGCTAGTGACTCTGACAGGTAGCCTGGAAACTCCCAAAGGAGAGAGGTCGCACTTGACACTCTGACCTTTCCTCACTGCACAGAGACTGGCACATGTCTGGAGCTTTTAAATGAAAACACTTAGCTTTAAAATTACGCGGTAGACAGATATTATAATTCCTCCCATGAAAAACTATTCGTCATGCTGGATTGCCTGAGCCTTGAATCAAGTCGTATAACCTAGTAGGGACTGATCCCAGACTGAGCTCCGACCTCCGACACCTGTCACAACCCAAGCCTCGACCTGGGATCCATGAAGGTCCCTGAGTTTGTCACAGCGGATCCCAGCCACGTCCCGAAGGAGCCCCGAGGAGAGCCCTAAAGAAGCGTCCCAATGGTTGTCCCTGCCACGTCAAAATCAGGTCATGACCTCCCGCGACTCTGAAAGCCTTGACTATTCCATGCCGGCACAGCGGCTCACAGACACTCCCAGCCCATTTTGCTCGGAGGGATACTGCACTGTTCGCCCTTTACCTCCGCTGACTCCCGCAGACCGGTCGCGCGCACCCCCAACTGCAGAGCTCTCCGCCGGGAACGCGGAAGAGGCGGTACTAGACCCAAGGGGCGGGCCCGACCGCAGAGGGGCGTGAAGGGGCGGAGCTGCGCCTGCGCTCTGACGTCTCCCCGCCGGAATTGGGTGGGGCCAGCTAAGTAAACTGCGCAAACTCGATAGGAGATGGGTGGGGCGATTGCTGGGTTCGGGCGTGGGGCTGACTTCTCTCATGTTGTCTTACCCAAGTTGACGTGCGGAAGCCAGGGAAGCAGGCCAGGCAGCAGGTGTAGTTAATATTTAGCGAGAGCTCCTGCATGCCAGGAAGGAATTTCTTAGGTGCCTTTTATCTCTGGGGAAATGCCGCCAATCTTTTCTAAAACGAGAGCTAATTCAATTCTGTAAATTGTCTTTAAACGTTTGGGTGCCTTTAATGATTCTCCTTGAGTAAAGCTTTACCCACAGTCGTTTAAAAAAAATGCAAAGCTCATTTCTTGGAAAAAAACCTTCAAATAAATGCCTCAACTAGCCCCCATCCCACCCCTAGGTTGCCAGTGTGATGAGAGTACTGACGGGGTTTTCTCAGGATCCTGACCCCAAGTGTTTCCTTCTTAGTGAAATAGAAATAAATATCCCTTCCCTGTTTGTTTCAGGACTGTTGTGAGGGGCTAGAGAGCAATGCTAGATAAAGAGCCACTTAGACTTCCTTTCCATTATCCACCTGACATTTATTTCTTCTTTTTCCTGGGTTCAGTCTTCTTATCTGTACAATGAATGGAGGAAACATTCAGGACTTTGCTAGATTTCCTAGTCTGGTTGAAGGCTGGAGAGGGAGGCCTTGTTCCAAACATCTGCTCAGTCGCTTCCAGAATCCTTACTTTCTCACCCATCACCTTCCAGGCCCTCCCAAGCTTCATGTCTTTAGAGGCCATGCTGGCCTGTGCCCCCTCTCTGTTCCCTGGATGTCTCAATAGTTAGCTGATCCTGAATCACTGAGGCCTGTTCCAGTCCGGTTTCTCAAAATTGCTATTCCTCTCACATGGCAACCAAGTTCAATAACATCAGTGATGAGGGCTCCAGGAGAACTCAGAGGAGAAAGCTCTCAAGTAGTGCACCCCCGTATCAGGTGAGGCTCCAGTCAGGCTTGTGCCCCTGTCACTCTTCACTCCACACAGCTCCCAGGACTGAAGGAGTGGCAGTAGGAAAACTCAGAGAGGCTGCAGTGTTTGAGGGCCAAAGGGGTTGGAACAGTCTTTACTCCACTGGTAGAGGCTCTGCCCTGAGGGGGAGGGATGGCTTGCTTCCTCATTCTCTGCCCCACATATTTTTATGGATCTTGAGTCAACAGGAAAACAAAGCCTCCTGTAGCCTGGCTGCCTGACCATGTTGTTCTTCTATCTCTGATACACTGCCTCTCTGAGGAACCTCTTCTGTCAAGTTTTACCCTCTGGGGGTCTCTTTTCTCTGTTACTGAGGTCCCAGCTCTCTATTCTGTCTCTTCCTTTCTCTCTACCTCTCTCTCTTCTTCTCTAAGTATCACTATTGGAATTCCTCAAAGCAGTTTTGTGTTGGTTCCTGATATAGTCTGGCATTTCTATGTGAACTACAAGTGCTGGCCACACAGTTCTGAGCTAAATCTACCCGCACTGCCATGATGTATTTCAAAATAACCGTGAGCCAAGAGCCTGTACTTTGAGTCTGAGCTACCCAGTAATTGAGGTGGTAGTAAATGACCTATGACAGAAGGTGTGCAACAGAGCCGCCTTTTATGTTGCACTGGGGCCTTCTCTGGTGAACCAGGAGCTGAAGTGGGCAGAGGGTCTTATAGACCCCAGAGTTGTGAAAGGAAGGATAGTGGGTACCAGGAAGGGAGATAGGCCACTAGCCAGGACAAACTTGATTCAACAAGCAATTATATAGTGAGCAAGTAGAATTGAACTTGACACAAAGTTAACATTAACTATTATTATTACTGTGAATGATCCACAGGCTGTGAGTAATGAAGGAGTTTTTTAGAGTATTTAGCTCCTTATTCTTGAACCTACTCAGAAAGAGATGGGGAAATTGAGATCTACAGGAGAAAAGGGTCTTCCATAGTCCTGCAGAGGCTGGGCTGCACTGGGGACTCAGGCCTTTGCCTCCCAGAGTCACTGCACAAAGCCTAGTTGTCTTCCTGCTACAGAGGAGAACGTCCGTTGGGCCTCTGCTGACTCTTGAGAACCAAGGTGTTTTTCACCTTCTCTCTTGGCAGCTTGTGGGGTTAGGGGCAGTGAATAATACCAAGGCCTGAGGTGTCTCCGGGGAAAGCTTCTAGGAGTCAGCACCGTGTCCTGCCACCCCCATGCTGACTGTAGCCAACACCCAACAGAAACCTTCCTCTGCTGTGACTAGGGTTAGGAGCATATTTCTGCCCTGTACCTTACATCAGCTCCAATAAATCACCCAGACTAAGGATATGGGTGAAAATAGCCAGTGCCAGGTGCCCTGAGCTGAAACAAGGAAAACTAGTCCAAGAATTTCCTAAGGACCAGGGCCAGCTCTCCCCACCTGGAGTGTCCTAGTCCGGAATTCCCAGAGTCCTGGGGAAAGCTTAGTGTCTCCAACCTGGAGAGGTGGGCCAGACCTGACCACACCAAGCAGCCCGCCACACAGCCCAGGCTCTCAGGACAAAAAGCCCTCCCTGCCCCATTCTGGCCCAGTTCCTCCCACAGCCTGCCCAGGAGCCCTGTAGCACCAATACCACAGCTTCCCACCAGTGCTGTTCCAGTTTGTCTTCTTTATTTTACCAAAAATAACAACAATAAGCTTTCCCTCTGTTTAACAAAAATAGATTTCCCCCCTCTTCCCTCCCCTCTGCATTAGCACTGGCCACAGCTTAGAATCCATTTTCCAATATAAACCCCACCCCGGGAGATCTCTGACCCCCCTCACTCCAGAGTCTCTGGCAAAGCTTCTGGGCCAATGTTTCCCTTGGGAACTTCTCCGCAGACAGCAGTCCTAGGTTCAGCTGGCAGGCCCCAGAAGTCCCACCTGCTTCCCCAGAGCTCAGGCAGCTGCTGGGCCATGGAGAGGCTGTTAGAGGCTTGGCTCAGCAGACAACCCCAGCAGACCTGAAGGCTGGTGGGCCACTCTGGCATTGGGTTAGCAATCCTTGCTCAAAGCAGGAACACTGTTTCCTGGACAGGGGCTATCAAACTCTTTCCAACTCTTGCCTCTATGTAGCAATCCACAGGCCCTGGGGTGTGAGTCAGGACTGCTGGTTTTTACTCTGGCTCCGTAAAAGCTTTGCTATGAGGCCTTAAACCAGCTTCTCCTTCCTTCCCTCCTGGCTTCAGTTTTCTCCTATGTAAGTGGATGATTCTGTGAGTAAGGCTGGATGATCCTCAGGTTCTTACTGGCTCTCCATCCTGACCTCCCAGCATGGAGACTCTGGGAAGGGCAGGCCCTCTCTCTGCCTCAGTTTCCCCACTTGAGGGTTTAGGCACAGGTGATCTGACCTGAGATCCGACCAGCTGGAATGTCTCAGGAATGGTTGGGAAGGTAAGCACTCTCAGGATGGGGGCTCTCCAAGCCTGGAAGAATCTTCACTAGTTACATGGTCCTCAACATCCCAGGATAGGAGACTCTTGGAGACTCTTTGAATTTCCCATCCAAGTTCCATTAGCTCCTTGGGTTGGAAGACTATCTTGTGCTGGGATTCAGATCCTGGGAGCCAAGTATATAGATTCTGAGAGCTACATTGGATTCCCAGTTTAAGGACCAGAGGACCTTTGTAAACATGAGTACTCACCCTTAAGTCCCAGATGATTGTCTATTATCAGACTGTGCTGGAGGCAGAGGGATGAGTGAAATGACAGCTCATGGCCTCTCTGGCTGAGCACAGAGGCTGCCTGTGTGGGCCAGGAGTTTGGCAAGACTCCTAACTCCCACCTCGCGCCCCAGCTCCCCAGAACTCATACTGCTGGAAGAGAACAGGCTGAAAGGGTCAAACATGCAGCTACATCTACAACTACATCATGTGCGTTTACGCACATGGTCAGACACACCAAGTTGTGACAATGACCTGCCATCATTCCCACAGTAGTCATGGTCTGATGGCCCTAATACCTTCTTCCATCCTTCCTTCCATCTACTGAATATTTATGAAGAGCCTATTATGTGGAGGGAGAGTGTAAGGCAATTAACTCTCACAGACATACCCTACAGGCAGGCAGGCAGGCAGACAGACACTCACACACAGAGTCATCTCTGCTCACTCACACAGGCTGCTCACTCTTTTACACCTTTCTTACCATTACCTCAGTTACATTCCCACATTCTCCAAAAAGGCTTGGGAACCACCCTGGAAGGGTCAGGATAAAAGCCAATCCTGCCTTCAGACTTCATGCCAGAGGTTTAGCTCCTTTCCTTCTGCCCACCTTTAAGCTCTCCCCTTCTCCATTCACAAGCGGTCAAGTGGACATGTGGGCTGACTCCTCAGAACCAGAGTCCAGGGGCTTTGGATTTGTGGAGGGGACTCAGGGCCTTCAGGTTCCTCTGCCACGAGACTCCTGAGGGTCCCCTTCCCTAGCCATGCTGTGTTCAGATGATCCATCTGATGGGCAATGACATCCATGCCTGGGCTCAGTGACAGATCCGCTCTGTCATCTCTTTCTGCAGAGACACAAAGTGGAGAGGAGTCAGTCAGACCTCAACCAGCCAGTCAGTCCCTTCCCAAACACAGGGCCTGACAGCTCTTCTGCCTGAACTTGGCCCCTTCCTGCCCACACCCCAGCTCCAAGCTGCAGACCTGGACTTATAAATTGATACATGAAAACAGTCTCTTAAATAGAGAATCCAATGTTAAATGAATTGCTTTTCTCTAACTTATCCATTTGGGTGTTGGGTTTTCAAGCAGGCAGCCTGTGGATCTGGAAACTCCCGGAGCGGGGAAAGGGTGGTGGGGGCTGGGCCTCACCAGGGGCTCCAGCTCCCGCTGGTCCACCAGGCTGAACTCTTGGATGAAGTAATAGAAGTGCTTGTAGCAGGTGTTGACATGTGCCTCAGCCCCCATGCTGAGGATGCTGTCAAAGTGGTGGATGTAGACGTGGACAAAGACACGGAAGAGGCGGGTCAGAATCTTGGTGCAGACTTGCTGGAAGTTCTTGGGGAAGGGCACTCCTAGTGGGTGGGAATGGGCAGAAGATGGGGATCAGCATCTAGTGATGAAATTGCATAACCATGCCCTTCCCCACACAGACAGCCTTAGCCTGGGACAGTTTTTCCTTGAGGGAGAGAGACAGTGTGGTTTGCTTTCTTCCATACTTCCCTTTTTCACAAAGACAAACCTAACTGCCTGCCCAACCCCCACCCCCTTGCTGAAATACAAGTCATCTTCCACACTTTCCTGTCACCCTTAGCAGGACTTCGCAACCTTATTGGGGTCACTGACCGACTCTTCTTAGACTATGACGAGAGTCATGTCCAAACTCCCAGACATATGTGCGTTTGTGGGTGTTTTCACATGACACCCTTGGACACAAGTCCAGTGGGTGTTCAACATCTGGGATCCATTTTAGAAATCACGGGCCTTTAGGATTAAGTCCTAACATTCCAGGGTGGTGCCTGCTCAAGGGTTTTCATGAGCTGATCCTGACCTCCCTCTCCAGCCCGACCCCAAGTCCTTCTTCTCAACATTTGCACAGCAGGTTAGAGCCCCCAAATCCCGAGAATGACTAAATCTTCAAGAACTAGTTCCTTCAGCTCTGTCTCATTCCTTCACATATTCAATAACATTTACAAAGAACCTTCTGTTTATAGCAGGTTCTTTGCTAGGTCCTTTGAACCTTCTGCCTCTAATCTGTATAACAACTCTGCTGATGGGTATGAGAGCCAGTCCAGATCTGATAAAACAGGATACACAATGGTAGTTACGTGCCCAAGGCCACAGAGATATTAATGAATACAGACTGGAAACAGGATCCAATCCCTCTTTGTACCCCCCCACTGCAGCACCCTCTCAGAGAGAAATGATATAAACGCTGCTTGAGAGAGGCTCAGGAGATACCAAAAAGGCACAATTTCTGCACAGCCCCACCACCACCCCTGAAGGTTGGGGATTGTGGTGATTACGCCCTCATCTTTGCTGTGGCAAAGCCAACCCTGGGTGCTCACAGCCCAGAGGGTTAAGGCTCGAAGGGAATAAGACAGAGACCCACAATGAGACACCTTGCTTCATAGAGCTCTTGGGCCCTGCCTCCCTGTGGCCCCTTCCAGGTTCAGGCCAAGACCCTCAGACTTGTCCTATGCATCTAGATGTGGGGACCAAGCTCCAGTTCTGAATCCCTCTTGATCCAGTGCACTGTCCTTGTCTTGGCCTCAGTATCCTCCCATGTGAAATGAAGATACCCACTGTTAGTCATGATGGTGCAGGTAATGGCAGGCAGTGATTTGTGACTCAGGGCCCACCTTCTCTCACCATTCTGACTTCTCCCCTCTGGGCTGGACCACCCTGCCCAACCCATCTCTGACTTATATCTTCGTAGATGATGAACATGGCCAGCGGGGGTGGCGCAGCTGTGATGACACGGGTCATGGTGCTCAGTTCCTGGGCCACCCCCTTTGAAAAGGAGGGCTATGGTGACATCACATCTCCCTCCCCACCCGCACCCGCCCAGGCTGCCCAGCTGAGATAAGAAAAGGCACCATGGCCTGGGCTTGATAAGGAAAAATTCTGTCCTCAGAGCGCTCTGAGGTGGAGAGGCCATTTGGCCCTTCCAGTCTCCACTTCCTTCCCTTTCCTGGGGCGAAAAGTCAGAGGAAACGCCCAGGAGACCACAAGCAGGCTAGGAACACTGTGAGGCACCTGTTCGAAAGGTTCTGAGAACCAGAGATCTGCAGTCTTGTCAAGGTGGTCCCTAGAAGGGACGCTCCAGCTGCATACAGCCCCAAACTGGGAGTCGGTCCTAGCTCAGGATGCCTGACCCTATCGGACTGAGAGCCAGTTCATCTTCTACAAAATAGGGGTGAAAATCTGGGCCTTCTACAGAGTTGCTATGTCCAACTAAGTGCCTCCTCTGTGGAATGGGCTCTGGCAGCTTCCCCACATCTCTGGTGGGCCTGACCTGTCTGCCGGCTGACACTCACCAACACGGGTGGGGAAGACATCCTCGTCGTTGATGAGGCCCTCAATCCAGTCCATGAGCAACGCCATATAGCGGGGCGCCGAGAGCTTGGCGGGGCGCCGGTACTGGTGCTCGTCCTGCCAGCGGTACTCATAGCGCGGGCCCCCAGCCATGAGCGGGCAGCTGGCCTCGCTGCAGCGCTCCGCCATGGTGCCGTAGATGAGGTTGATGCGGTTGAAGAAGTCCACCACGTGCACTGCGATCCAGTCGTCGATGCTCTCGCCCGGTGGCAGCCTCACCACGCTGCGCAGGTCCAGGCCGGACTTGAGCGACGCCTGTGCCTTCTTATACAGCTCAAAGCGCTGCGTGCCGGGCTCGAAGCGCTTCCGCGGCCGGAACGTCTTGTCCTTGGCGAACACCTGCTTCAGGCACAGCGCCATGGCCAGGCTGGGCGGAGGGCCAAATGTCCAGGGCCAGGGCCTGTGGCTGCCCTGCTAGGGACACAGGCAGGGTGGGGGGGCGTGGGCATGATGGTTGGGTCCTTACAAATAGACTTGGACTCCCCAACACATCACTTCCCTCTCACCTCTCAGCTTCTGGCTAACCTCTGCAGCTTCTGCTTGGAATCTAAAATCTCCTCATCCCTTTGGTCACATGCCCCTGCCCTAGTCCCACACTACCCACAGTCTTTCCAACTTCTTTTCCATTCTTTTTTTTTTTAAAGGAAAGGTGCAGGCAGGAACAAAGGCAAGTAGGCAGGCAGGCAGGCAGAAAGAGGAGGAAGAAGCATTCCTATTTTATTTTTATTTAGGTGTTCACACTCCTTGTTGGCCCCTGGACCAGGGACTTGAACCCAGAGTTATGTGGCGTGCACTCCTTCCGAGGCGATTGACCTAACCACTGCTCCAACAGGGAGTGCCTCTTTTCCATATTTATTGCATCATACAGAGGGCTGGGTCTAAAGAGGTGCTCATCAGACTTGCCGTTGGCCATTAGGTGGCAGAGGCTTCCTGCAGGCTGACAGGTAGCAGGCCTGGATGAAATGACCTCTGGGGGACCCACAGGCCAGGTGGTTCAGCGTGGGAGAGCCTGGCTGCATTGTGCAGGGCGTGGGGGGGGGCCCACCTTCTGCTTCCTCTGGGATATCCCGTAGTCCATCCTGTCACCGGGGATTCCCAGGGAGCCGAAGGGACTTTTCTACCAAAAATGTCCTTTCCTTTTATTACCCTGAAAGAGGAAAGGACCTTTATATGGCCAGCTGGGCAGCCTCTATGTGTGACTGCAAGCCCTGGAGGAAATGGGGAGGGTGGCTGACCTGGCAGGGCACTATTTCCTCCAAGAGCGGCCAAAGACCCTTCCCCTGCAGCTAACCTCCTCCAGTGTAAAACCCCAATGAGCACTGGGCCCTCCCCTGCACCTGACACTGTAGATTTTCCTAGCACACCTACTATGTGCCTGGCATGGGAGGGAGGAGAAGGCATTTGGTCTACCAGGCTGGGCTCATGATGAATTTGCTTTGCTTCACAGAACTGAAAGCTCTCAGACTCAGAACAAACATTGGGGGCAGCCATCAGAGCTTGAGACTTGGAGGCAGGAGTCCAGGTTCTAGTCCTGGGTGACCCTGGTAGCAGTCATGGACTTGGCCCAGTAATGTCCTGGGTCACTATTATACAAGCCAAGTTTCTGGGATTCTCAGGGTGATCATCTCATGTTCCCTGTGTGTAGACTCCTGGGAAATGCTGATCTAGGTACCTATGAAACTGAAATTGGAATTTAGTCACAAACTGAGCACTGACTCTGACCCAGAGAGAGGTCTAAGGCTGAGTGTAGGTTAAGTGCAGTGCTCTGCCTCTAGGCTGAACTCTGACCTTGGTTCTGACCCCTTGAATCCTGGACTCTAGCTCTAGACTGAAGCTTGCAGGCATCCAGCAAGCCTGGCCTTGACTTCAGAGTTGACATCGGAATGTTTCTTTCTCATATCTCTAGTAATGCTGGTACAGGATTAGGGAAGGAAGGGTAGGAACAAGGTGACAGCTGGGTGTAGCTAAAAGCACAGCACATATGGGTTGTGGGGAGGTGTCACATGAGGCTAAAGGTCAAGCTAAGGGAGGAGAGTTCTTCCCTTTACTAACAACAGGTAGGTCAGGATGGGGACAGTCAAGTAAAATGGGAGGAGTTATAGGGGCAATTTTTCCAGTAGCTCTTGTCCTCTGGGAAAAAATCTCAAAGATGTGGGCAGTCATCTCACCCACCCCCACCCCCACCCCCAGTGTGGGACCTGGGCTTCCTGACCCAAGAGGAGGAGATTTTCACACTTCACTTGCTGCCTGTATTGTAAACTCTGCAGGTGCTTCCAAAATCACTCATACTGCAATTAGGTGGGATTCCTGAGCTCTCCACTTGTGCACAGTCCCCTTTACGGTCAGTTACCAAAAGAGCCTCATCTTGGTGTTTGACATTGCTCCCTACCTTTTCTCCCTGCACCAACCACAGTGGCCTTTGTCCTGTTCCCAGAACACATTCCTCACTCTCCTGCTTCTGTGTGTTTCTTACACTGCCTGACTGCACTGGTCAGGCTGAATGCTGCCCACCCCCCACCCCCTGTACTGACACCAGATCTTTTTCTCCTTGTGTGGAGGCTGTTCTTTGACCATTACTGTTCCCCAACTACCCGACTCCCAAGCCTACATCAGAGTCTGGTATACTGTTGGTGCTCAGGAATTAAGAAAAGCTTAGAATTAAGAATCTTAAGTTAAAACCAACCTGACAAATCAACTGGCTCAACCTACTTCTAGTACAGATAGGGAAACTGAGGCTTAGAAAGAGAACTTAAGCCTGTATTCACATAGCAAGTTATTGGCAGAGGGTCTCCAATGACAAAACTGAGCACTGGGATAAGGCAGGGCTCATTTTATGACACTGAGAAAGAACTGTTTTACTGCACTGGTTGATGACTGGTCTGGTGGAAAGAAGGGGAAAGGAAGGGGGTGGAGGGAGAGGGGAACCATCTTCCCACCAATGAGACCAATCTAATCCCTGTTTCTTCAACACACTCAGCCTCTTCATTGGTGTCTTGACCAGTGAGCTAGGGTCCCACCTTCCCGCAGAGAACTTCAAGGTCTGGATCTTGTTCCAGGAAAAATGTAAGCTGGGGTAGGGGTTGGGGGTAAGGAAGGAATCTAACATGCTGCTTGTTTCTAGAGTTTCACTACCCACACTCATGCCCTTACTGAGTTTCTGTCCCTCCCAGAACCCCCAAGCCCTGCCTTAACCATGGTCATTACCCTTTAGCCCGTTTCCTAACTCTAGGTGTCTCCTAATGAAGCCAGTCACTCCTTGGGTGGGCTTCTGGACTTTCCAAATGAAGACCACGAAATGGCTCTGCCTGTTTCCGACATTTAGCCCCCTGCCAGGGCTATAGCTGCCACTCTCCAGGTCTGGCCCAAGAGCTCATCCAAGGGCTAGGCCCACTTTGAAACTGGAATCCAGCCTATGGCAGTGTGGTGTGTTGCGGGCACCCTGAGGGCAGAGATCTAAAAGGAAATTAAGGCAGAGATTCCCTACTTTTCCCCACGCAGCACTAAGCCACCACGCCCATCCCTGGTCTATCCCTGGACTGACCCCAATCTCTCCGCCGCCCAGCTGTCAGGACACACCAGTTGTAGGACCCAGAGGAGCAGGCCTGACGTTTCCGCTCCCGAAGACACGCCCCCTTCAACCACAGTCACCCCCTAAGCCCGACGTTTGCAGCTCGGAGCCTCGGAACCCCGAGGACTAGTGGCCAGCCTGCCTTTGGGCCAAGTTCGCTTCGGGAAGGTGCCACGCTGTGTCAGCAGAATAAATGAAAGTGGAAGCGAGGCTGGGCCTTGTGAGCCGCAGGCGTGCGCGGGGCGTGGGCGCTCACTCACCGGATCCGCCGCGGTGGGTTAGAGACCTCGTCTGGCCGCAGGTTCACATCCCCCGCGCGGTGGGTCGTCTCCTTCTGCCAGTCCGCCTGTCTGCCAGCCTGCCCCGCGGGGTCCGCGGTCGCCCTCCACACCCGAGTCTACGCCAGCTTCGACCCCGCCCTCCCGGCCCCGCTACGCTGCGGCCACCAGGCGGAGCAAAGGGCGGGGCAAAGGGTCCCCCTCCCCCAGCACAGACACGCCCTCTTTTCCGGGAAGTCCATGTCGTTTTCCCAGTTTTCCGTTGGGCAAAGAACAGAGCAGCTGGTCTTTCTCAGTGTCCTCTTGGATTTCAACCAAGAAGGCATTCCCAGCTTCCTCGGCTGTGGAATGGGGACAAGTCTGCAGCAGAAGCAAAAGAACTGTTAGATAATGGTGGTTTCCTTGCCTTCCTAGAATCAACCTTGTCTGGTCCCTGAACTCAGGGAAGGATCAGGTCTGCTCCATTCACGTCCATTCTCTCAACTCTTAACATAGTGCCTGGCACACAGCAGATCGTAATACCCATTTGAAGACGGAATGAATGAATGAAAGCCTCGGGAATCACTAGTGAGTCCTGCACTCCTATACTGAAACACTTGCCCACAGAGTGCTCAAATTAGACTTTCGCCTCCCCCACCAGAACTGGGGTCTTTGCTCAGGATGGGTTGATAATCCTCCCTCCTTACCTAGTTGTGAACACCATACCTTTGTTTCAGCCGTTCCCACTGGAATATTTTTTTTCTCTTCTTCCCACCAAATCCCAACCCTTCAAGACCTGATCTGCTTTCCCTACTTTTCCACTGTGGATCCTCCCCCGAGTGCAGAGGTATCCCACACCAACACTCAATGCACACTGTGGGCTTCAGCCCAGGTGCCAGTTGACTGACTGGGATGTGTTTAGGGAGGGAGGGTCAAGGCAGACTGATGGGCTGCAGAAGTCACCCTGGAGCAGTGCCAGAGGTGAGTGGGTGGGGTGTGGAGGTGGGGGAGATGGGAGGCAGCAGTTGAGCATTTACCAGGGCACAGAGACTCTACCGGCAAAGCCATATAAACACACATTTCCGTGCTCTAGTGTATACAGAAGGAATTAAAATCTACTCCTTAATTTGTCTGACATCCTAATCAATACCCTTCATTGATCATGACTGCCCTGAGAGTATGTGATCAAGTGATGAAGCTGACTCAGTTGCTGACCTCAGCTGACAACAGGTCAGCACTGGGGGTGGGGAGACTACACAGGGATAAATAAGGTCAGAGCTCAGTCATTCGGAAGTGAGAACATGGTTACCGACCAATGGTGAGCACTTTCTAAGAGTGGGGTTATCTGCAGAAGTACATGGAACACCCCAAATGGGCACTTCGAGAAGAGTTAACTTTTTGATTTTATTCTTGAGAATGTTCCATGTGCATTTGAGGAGAATATGAATTCTGTATTTATTGGATGAAGTGTTTGGTTTAAGTCCATTAGACCCATGATCATTTAAAGCTTTTGCTTCCATGTTAATTTTCTTTTTGGTTGATCTCTCCACTGGAAGTGGGGTGTTGAAGTCACTTACTATTATTGCATTGCTGTTAATGTCTCTTGCTAGTTCTGAAAATGCTTGCTTTATGCTTTTGATGCTCCTTCATTTGGTGCATCTATGTTAATAAGCATTATCTTCTTGCTGAATTGATCCCTTAATCATTATGTAATGTTCATCTCTGTCACCTTTGTTATTTTTGTCTTTTCAGTTGTAAGTCTATTTTATTTAATGTAAGTATAGCTGTTCCTGCCTTCCACCTCCACTTTCTTTTACATCCTTTCTTATTTTCTAGATCTTGATCTGAGAACAGAAGGTGGGAATTCAGTAGAGCAGCACTATGTCAGAATAGAGTGGATTTCGTAGGGACATCATCATGGCACAGCAAGACAAGATTACCCAAGAGATGGCATTTTGTAATGTGACTATATAGCCGTAAGCAATTTAGGCCACCCTGTCCTGAGTTTTTTTAAATTATTTGTTTTATTTTCACACATTAAAATAAATTCATATGCATAGTTCCCCACTCCTCATCCATATGACAACATACCCTGCCCTCCACCAAATCACCAAGTGTTCTTCACTATTGTCCAGGGAGGTTCACCACCATTTGCCCCCACCCTTTTTATTTCTTTGGCTTCCATTCCATTGTAGCACTGTCTTCCAAGCACTGAATTTGATTTTATGTTTACCTTTTAAAAGAGGGTGAGTTTCCTGAATGCAGCAAAAGGTTGGGTTATGCTTTTAATCTCTTTGGCCACTCTTTGTACTTTGATTGGTGAGTTCATTAACATTTAGGGTGATGATATGTAACTGTTTATTGCCATTTTGTTAATTTTTTGTGTGTATTACAGACAGTACCTTTGTTCTTCTCTTTCTCATCTTAGGTGGGCTGAATGCATTTATGTTGTGATCGGTTTCCCTTTTTCTTCTTTGCTTTCTCCCTGCGGATGTGTTTTGGGGTTACCTGGGGTTTACATTAAGAATTCTGTACTTATTTTCTGTTTTTATTTGCAGGCAAATTAGTCTTGAGCTCATCCTAACTATACACATTTTCACTCTCCTCCCTCTTTCCCACTTTTTATATTTTGCTGTTTTAAAGTGGGGTTTCTTTACATATTCTAGGGCTTCCTTTAGTATTTTTTATAGAATGGATTTATGGTGATTAATTCCTTTAACTTTTTCTTATCTGAAAAGCTTTTTTTTTTTTTTTTTTTTTAATCATCCCTTCAATTCTAAGTGATAATCTAGCAGGGTAGAGTATCCTTGGTTGGAAATCCTTTTCTTTCAGCACTTTGAATATATCATGTCATTCCCTTCTAACCTGTAGTTTCAGTTGAGAAATTCACTGACAATCTTATGGGGGCTCCTTTGTATGTGACACATTATTCTCTAGCTGCTTTAATAACTCTCTTTATCTTGTATTTTTTCTTTTTCTTTTTAAAGGAGAGGTACAGGCAGTAATGAAGGAAAGTAGGCATGCAAGCAGGAAGAGGGGAAGAAAGCAGCACTTTATTTATTTATTTTTACTTAGTTGTTCACATTGGTTGTTCTCCCTTGCCACAGGTCTTGAACCCAGGATCTTGGGATATATGTGGAATTGCTCCCAGAGTGTATTAGACTGCTATGCCACCAGGACACACCCTCTCTTGTATTTCTAATATTTTGATGATAATGTGTCTCAATGTAGGTCTGTTTGGGTTTCTTTTGTTGGGAACTCTGAGCTTCTTGGGTCTGGAGGCTTGCTTCACTCCTCAGGTTAGGGAAATTCTCAGTTATTATTTCTTCAAATTCAGTTTCTTCCCCCTTTTCTCTCTTTTCCTTTTGGGACCCCTATGATGTGAACATTGTTCCTTTTGATGTTATCCCATGGGTCTTATATTCTGTCTTTGTTTCTTTTCATTCTTTTTTCTCTTTGATGGTTTACTTGAGTGCATTCCTCTGCCCTGTTTTCTAGCTTACTGATTCTTTTGGAGACTTCTTTCATACTATTCTTGAGTCCCTCTTTTGAGTCCTTTAGTTCAGCTATTGTGTTCTTTATCTCCTTGAGATCTGTTTTGAGCTACTTCATATCTTTTTTCTGTTTGTTGTGGTTCTCTTTTTGTTCCTCCATTGATTTCCTGATTTCCATGAGTTTGTTTATCACTGCTGCCCTAAATTCTTCCTCAGGTAGTTTGCACAGGTCTGTTACATTCAGATTTTTCTCTAGGGTTTTATTTGGATCCATCACTTGTGTTTATTTCTCTGTATCTTCAATCTCTTTGGCGTTCTGTTTATATATTTTTTGGGTTAGACTTCCCTGGAGTAATGACCTTGTTAAATTCCACAAAATAGACCTGCATCATAGTTGAGACACAGGGTTTTCTTAAGTTGTGTGAGATCACCACCGGTCAGATTTATGGAAGCTCTGAGGTTGGCCCTGCATTAAAGCCTGAGAGTCCAGGCTTATGAGGTTGGAGTTTGCATAGGGAATGCAAAGCTTTCCCCCAGTGTCATAGGTCTGAACAGTAATGTTCAGATTGTTGTTGGTTCATAATCAGTAAGCAGTCTGCAGTTTCAACTCCACCACAGAGCACAGCTAGCTGGTTGCTGTTGTAGGTTCCTTCCTTCTGGGAGGCTCTGTTTCCTCTAGGGAAGAAGTTGTAGTCCCAGCAAGGGGTGGCAATCCAGCCCTTAGGCCTGGGGGTGGAATTTCTGGTAATGGTGGGAGGGTGTAGGCATTTCCCCTGGCTTCCCTCCTGTAAAAGCAGTCTCCTGTGTGGATTCCTTTTGGGAACTGCATCTTGGTGTGTGCTCATTCTCTTTCTGCCCTGCTCCAAGACAATTCCACCTGCCCCCCACCCCCTCCCAGCTCAGTGACTGTGATCCCACTGGGAGTGCTCTCTGATTCTTGAGCAAGTCTTTTATCTCTGGGAGGCCTTGTTCTTGAGGATTGGCATTACATGCCACCCCAACTCTGCAGATTGGCTATTCCCACCCTGGGGCTTGGAGTCCCAAAACAGCATTGTGGAGCCTAAACCACAACAGCATTGTGGTACTTCCCTTATCATTTATGGTGGAATATGCTACCTAAGTCTGTGTAGATGTTGGCTCCATTTTTCCTCAGAGTTTGTGTCTGCAGAATAGGTGCTTTCTAGTTGTTCTTTGGGGCAGAGGGGGAGTCTGAGATCCTAACAGATGGGCATGTTGGACACTACCTTGAGGAGAAAGTTTAAGTTTAAAGAAGACACTATTTAGAGGTGTGTCAAGGTGTAGATAATCCACCGGGATAGTGTATCATCAAAGGGCTAGCAAAAGCAGTCTCTCCCCTAGGCTGAAGTTGTCACCCGTTGGTGCATAGGCAGCCCACAGAAATCATACTGTGAAAGGACTGGGTTTAAAAGGGGTCTCACTTCCCTCCTTCCTTTCCTCCAATCTCTGGTGGGCTTTCTCCATTAGCCAAATCTACATGAAGCCAAGTACAGGGAACCTGCTGGTGTAGCTGGTCAGCCTCCTAGGACGTAGAGCTGGGTGGAGGAGGGTGGGGAGTACATCTGGAAAGGCAATGGAAGATACTCTGCATGTGGGACTTCACAAAGGAAATAGAAACTGCTGTTCTTTACTTATCATTCAGTTCTAAATATTTCATAATTTCATTGTCATTTCCTCTCTAAGTCATGGATGATTTGGAAGTATGTTATTTTTAGTTTATCAGCATTGGGGAAGCTTATGTTTTTCTTCTTGACTTCTAATTATATTGCATTGTGGTTGGAGATCGTGGCATGTAAGATTCTTTGGAATGTGATGTGACTCCCTTTGTGGTTTTTCACATGGTTATTTGCTGTACCTCAGGGACTGGGTTTTATAGAATCACCAGTAGTTTGCCTGGTAAAGAACACAGAATCTTATGTTGTGTGAAAAATAGATGATTAAATTTGAAGGAACTTCAGAAGTTCTCAGTTCATTCACAGAGCCCTCAGGCATCTGCCTCAATAAGAGTTGACAGGTTGGTAGGTGGGATGGAGGGCATGTGGAAAGGTTGGAGAAGCCAGAGATAGCCCAGATCCTTCAAATACCTGTACCCACTTCCTGCAGCTCTCAGTTTGGATCAGAGAGACTGTATCATTCCAGGAGGCTCTGCTAGGATTTAGAAGATCCAGACCTTGGAGAACAAGGTTCTGCTTCACTGTGAATTAGCTGTTTGACCCTGGGTTACTCCTACTCTTTCTGATGGCACCCTGTAGTCATATAGCACACCCGCAAAGGACAGTCACTGCTCCTTACCACTGTATCCTGATAAGTGGCTCAAATAGGGCTCTTTCTATGAAGCTTGGTGGGAGTCACTGAGGCCCTAGGAGAGGATGGACTATCTTCCACTGCATAACCCAGGCACCTGAATGGGAGTTCCAAGTGGCATCAGGGTAGTGTTCAGAGCTGGGATCCTGCCTTGACTCTGTCACTGTCCTGCTGTGTGACTCTGGGAAAGCCTCTGACCCTCTTTGGGTCTCAAGCTCCTCATCTGAACAACAAAAACAACTTATAGTCATATCATTCCAAGACTAGCTTCCTGTCCCTGTCCCCATGCACCTGTACTCAATGACTCCACTGTCCACCATCTGTTCCTGGGGACTCCCCAGCCCCTCCAATGCCAGAAAAGGTCCTACATCCTAAACCCTTTCCAGAAACCTGCAGCTTACACAATAGTGGGTTTCATGGAAAGCTGAGCCGGGGACATTGGTAAAACCCCCTCTTCCACAAACTATCACCTGGGACACCTGAGCTGGAAACTAACTCAAGTATTTGAAAGATAAGCATCTGTGGTAGGGCAATGCCTACTAGGGATATGCTGGGGGTCAAGTCAACATAGCCTCCAGAAGTCTTCTTGTCAAGATGGAAGACTCAAAACCTAGAGAGATGAGGGAAATGCCTCCAGCTCAAGGGGTGGAAGGAGGACCTTGGAGCACAGAGCACTGGAGTCAGAGGTTCTCAAGATCATGAGTGCCCTTCTGCTCATCAGAAGCATGATAGCTCTCTGAAACCCATATCACAGGGGGCTGTGCCACTCTTGCTGTATGATTCCCTCCCGAGACGTGAGTGTAGCCATCTGGGCTGCATGGTTGACAGCTCTGATGTGCTGCTGAGTGTCTCTCATATCGCCTTGGGTCTCTTCCCCTGCCCTTCAGACCACAGGGACACGCAGTCATATCATTCTTCTACAAGTCTGCTGGGTGCTTGAAGACAGCACCCTGTGAACACACTGGCTCTAGCCTTTTGCTGTGTACAAAGGCTATCACTTTTATCCTCACAGTTCTGTGGACACATATTACTATTGTCACATATTTTTATAGCAAGGGAAATAGGCTTGGAGAGAACAAATGCCTGTTCAAGGTCTGAGAATAAAATTCTAGATCAAGTGAAATTACACTGTGGGGATGAAATCAGCAAAATTAAGAATGAGGAAAAGTCTCTAGAACAGATTCTCAACAAATAAATGACAAGAAAATAAGAGATGAAGGGAAATCTGTAAGCTAAAAATGAGTTAATATGGAATAACACTCAGCAATAAAAGGAATCAGATATTGATACCTGTAACCACTTGGATGGTGTTCAAAGGCATTATGCTGAGTGAAAAAAAATCTTGAAAGTAACATACATATATGATTTCATTTCTATAAATTCTGAAAATGACATAACTCTAGTAATAAAAAACAGATCAGTAGCTGTCAGGTGTTTAGGTTGGGTAAGAGAACCTCACTATAAAGACAATAAAATAAAGAACTTTTTCCAGATGACAATTCTATAACCTGCTTTGGTTACACAAACCTATGTGATGAAGTTTCATAGAACTATACACAGAAAGTAGAGGAAGAAAAATGAGTGCCTATAAAAACTAGTAAAATTCAAATAAAATCTGTAGTTTTTTAAATCAATAGTAATGTACTAATGCCAGTTTCTATTTTAGATAATTATGGTTATCTAAGATGTTATCATTGGGGAAAGGGTACACAGGGACTGTGTTATTTTTGCAACTTTAATATGAGTCCAAAATTTTAAAAACCAGCCTTGAGTTACATAAGGTATAGATGTTGCTTGAATTCTGATTTAAATAAATCAACTTAAAAATTATGAGACAGGGAAATTTGAATATATCTGCACATTTGATAATATTGAGGAACTATTGTTATTTATTTTAATAATGCTTTAAAGTGATTGGCCTTTAGAAATACAAACAGAATTATGTGTGGATGAACCAACATGATATCTGGACTGTGGAGGGATAGCAGTGTGAGTATAAATGAAACTAGATTGTGATGTGTTCAAAATTTTTTGTTTGGTGATAAGGACTTGGAGTTCATTATACTATTTACTTTTTACACATTTGAAAGCTTTAAACCTTTAAAAAAGGAGACACACAAAAAGTAGATTTGGGGGCCTTTCTTACAGATATTTTGTTTCAATATCTCTGGAGTAGGCCTAGAATCTGCTATTTAGGTGGCTGCCCAGGTTGATATTCATACAGATGACTAAGGTTTGAGAACTACCATCTACAGACTGTGCCCTCTACCAACTCCCATTCATATAATGAAACCTAATCCGGAAGTGGTGATATCTGAAGTGAGTAGGTCATAGGGTGGAGCCCTCATGGTGCCCTTATAAAAGAGACCCCAGAGAGCTCCTTTGCCCCTTCCACGTGAGGACACAGTGAAAAGATGGTCTACGAACGAGGACAGACTCTCGGCAGACACCAACCTACAGTGACTTGATCTTGGACTTCTCAGTCTCCAGACCTGTGAAAGGTAAATTTCTGTTGTTTTTAAGTCACCCAGTCTCTGGTATTCTGTTATAGCATCCAGAACAAACTAAAACAACCTCTTTCTGTTCCCCATATTACTTGTGGGCTACCAAAAAAATTGGGGACTTCCAAAAGGAGGTAATAACTAGGGGAATGTTTTCTAGTAATAATAGTAGTAAATAGTATAGTTTAACATCTGAGAGATAGCATGGTGGGGTAGAAATGGCACATTCACTTCATGTTTTTATTCACTCAGTATTTACTGAGTCTCATTAAATGCCAGCCACTGTATTTGGTCAGGCACAGAAATTGCCCTAGCTTTATGGGTGATGACAAAGGCCTCAGTCTTCTGAGGAGCTTCCACCAAGTCCATGTGTCCCACTTCACAGCCCACATGGATGAGGCTGCAGAAGATGGTTAACAGGCAGGCAATAGGCCAGGGATGAAGTGGCTTTTAAAGGAAACAATCCTTAGCTATCTCTCACTCTAATCTCAGAGTACAGGGGAAAACTGAGGCACAGGGTGTAAAAGGGATACATACAATAATAAAAACCATTTAGCAAAACTTCTATATACCTGTGCTTGAGATGCATTCTCATTTCCTCTCATCAAAAAAAAAGGTTTGCCTTTCTAGAGCTGTTAAATTGTCCTGCTCTTCAGCAGGAAGGACAGAGGGGCAGGAAAGAAAAAATCAGACTAAGGGATTGGAAGAAGGGTTTGGACATGTTAGGATGACACCCCAAACTCTGCTGGGCAGTTCTCTCTGGGAGAACCCCTAGGTCCCAACCTGGCTTCCTTTCCTGGAGGTGGGAGAAACATATCCCGTCCACTCACTTCTTGGTGGAGACTCACCCAGCACCCCAGGCAGTCTGGATTCCACATCAAGTTTAGCCCGTGACTGCCCGCAGCTGCAGTCCAGTTTATCAGAGCTGTGTCTGGGCTTTTCCAAGAAGTAGCTGAGCTGCAAGCTTAGCTTTGCCTGAGGGAGCTAAGAGGGTGCTCTTCCTGAATTATGTCAGCTGCCTAGGACCAACCCTCCTCGGGGAGGCATCCTTGACTCAGAAAGTTCTTAGTGCTTTGTGGATATACTCCTTGGTCAAGCTCATTAAATTCTGTCTTCCCCTCTGGGCTGTAAGCCCTGAAAAGCGGACTTTTATTTATTTTGCCTCCTGCCATGGAACCTGGTAGCCACAGCTGACAGTGGTCAGGGGCTTTTTGGTGTACAAAGTACTTCCACCAGTTGGGTCATATCTGATTCCCACAAAAGTGGTGGGAGGTGAGTACTAGTTCCAAAATGTGAAATGACTTGGCCAAGAGGCACAGCTTGAAAGTGGTAGGGCTGGGACTCAAACCTGGGCTCCTACGTCCAATCACAGGTCCATCTCCATCCTCTGCACTGCCTGAGCATTTAGCATGTGTGCTGTTGAAGTGCGCGCTCAGATGAACACCTGGTAGGAGAGGGAAAGCAGAACAAATCAGTCTGAAAAGGGACTAGAAGTATTTCTAAAAAACTCTTCTGGGAAAGTACACGATGACGTAGAAATCTGTGCCTGCGTCCAGGTTAAAGCAATCAGCAGCATTAAGTTCACCCACCAGCCTCAGTAACTTGACACCACCTCAGATTTCTCACTCTTTTGACATCCTCTGCACAATCAGCTGGGACAGGCCATATTCCATAAGTTCTATAGAAAGCACCCAAGAGAGAAAGTCATTTAGTGTGTCCAAGGGTAGAAAAGGCGAGCTGGGAAGGAGAGCAAACATGCAGAGAAGGGGTTCAGGAAGCAGAAGGATCTGAGAGTCGCTTGGTTTGCAGACTGGAGGGTGGTCTGCAAGGCACCTGGAAGAAGGCACCTGGTAGAGCACCGCTGAGACACATAGCTTCCCTGACCTCGACAGCCATTCCCTCCCTACCGGGGTGCCCAGGGATCACAATGTAGGCTGCTGGCTCTGAGACAAACTGAGAAGGGTGAGAAAGTTCCAGTCAATCAACCCCGGCTCCAATGGGGTGTGAGTCTGCCAGCTGAGCTGGTAGCTGAGTTCCCATCCGTCCCCCATCATCCCTGTCTGACCTGTTCTCCATATATTATCCCCTTCTGCTCCCTCACCACAGGCGAGAAAAAGGGCGCACAGGATGGATGCAGGGCTTCAGCCTATACAGGCAACACAAAATTTTCTGTGCAGTTGCAGGAGCTGGGCGCATATAGTTGTGTGCAACAGATGATCCGGTATTCGGCTCTGGGGATCACGAGCCTGAGGAATCCTCAGCCCTCACAATCAAGTAAGGGTGCCATCTGCACTCCAAGCGTCTGGGAAGGCCTGCGCTTTCCTCTTGCCTATCACATTCTTCACCCCAGACATGCTGGGGACAGTCGGTCTCATCCCAAAAGTCCTCCCTAGAAGCAGACAATTCCCAAATTCTTGATTTTCAGACATTAAATTTACAGATGGGTTGTCTGGAACCAAAGTGAAAAGATAATTTACAATGGAAAATTGGAAGGCTCATTAATACCCACACCATACAAAATCCTGGGGAAGGCATTTCACCTGGTTTGGGGCCTTTTTCTCAGCTATAAAACAAAAGTCGTATCACTCACTTATTGCAAGGGGTCCCAAATCAGGCTGAGCTTCAAAGCTACCCGAAGAATAAAAAAAATTCCTCAGGCCAACAAAAATCCACATTTCAGAAGTGGGACCCAAGAACCAACATCACTGCCAAGTCTTTGGGTGTTGTTTCTGGTGCCCAGCCCGGTGGGAAATTACACACTTTGGGCTCTTGAAGGATTCTGTCTGATGAGCTGACAAGGAATTAAGTCGAGTTCTGTAGCCAGGAGTAATGTGGCCTCAGATAAGCCAACCACAATCCATGGGCCCCGCGCCTTGTCCCTTGTTGAAATAGAAGGTCTGTGTTCCAGAGGTAAAGGTCCTTGTTTCAGAAGGTTATGGTCCAGGACATCTACGTTTCAGAAGCAGCAGGTGTCACCTCGTCTGCATAGATGCGCGCCTTGGAAAGTCACTGAATCCAGCAGCTGCTTTTGCACTTTGATTGCATGTGAAGCATAGTGCTATGTACTTTATGTTACTACATCATTTAATCTTTTTCATAAATTCTGAGGACTTTAAAACATTTATGGATGAAGACAGACTCAGGGAGACTGAGTAACTTGTTCAAGATCAGACAGTTCATAAATACTAGGGCTTGGATTCTAATTTTCATCTTATTCTTAACAACTATGAAGTTGTTTCTTTAGTGTCCTCAACTATAAAATATTATCCTTGTAGAATTGTTGCAAAGATCAAATGGAAGGAACTTAAGCTGTGAAAGCAAATAGCTCAGAGAGTTGCTGGGAAGCATGCACCAAATGAAGCTCAGCAAAATACATCTCTGTTCCATCCCTCCCCCTCAAAATCGGTGATCAAAATTTAAGATCTCTTAGCTGTTTTCCACCTCTTCAGTGACAAGGTCAAAATGAGAGACTAAATGTCGGTTGAAGAAATAAGAATGCAAGGTGGGGATTCATGTCAAGTCATGGATGTAGGAACAATAACAACAAAAATAAATCACGATGAACCACATGACCCAGTATGATGTTTCAAATCAAGGCAAGAATTTCTTTTTAAAGGTTGTTGGTACTTGCAGGGTAAAGTGTGTAACTGAAGCCTGAGAGGACAGAACTTCTGAATTCTGCTGTGCAGATGTATTAAAAGGACTAAGGGAAAATGAGCATCACATCTGTTGGGAGGGACACAGGTTCTGGACAGCAGAGTTAAGATTAAAATTAAGATGTGATGGAAGCACGGAGCTGAAACAAGCCGTATATAATAGGGGTATATGTAGAGGCCCCAGAGTCAAGAGTACTAGGGAGGAAAAGCTCTGTTCCTTAGAAGATCATGGCAAGTCAGCTGAGGGTCAAAGTGGGGCCAAGGCTGGAGAGAGGGCAGGAGGATTAAGGTGACCTTAGGATTAAGGTGACAATGTAGGGAGAGGACAGCTAGGTGTGCCATGTCAGCTAGCAGGGTGGAGGGCTCCCAGTCCATGGAAGTTTCCAACAGTGGCACAATGGCTTGAGGATGCTGTGGAGAGAACTGCTGGTGTGGGTGGGAGGTTAAATTAGATCAGGTTCCTTTCTTTCTTGGAAACTGTTTCTTCATATGACAGGTTATGGAAAACCCAATAAATAAAACACTGCTTCTCTGACTGAGTTAGGGGGAAGGAGAAGACTTCCAGGGAACCTACAACTAAGAATACTAAGGAATTGTTGGGTTTCTTTTGAAGCACAGTTGAAAACTAATGACTACACAGTCTCTATGATCCTTTTAATATTAAGAAACTATGTCAAGAGAGGAACTTGAACATGAACATGCCGGGCTAGTGCTTTAAAATCATTGTCTTGCTCCAAACATTGGTCCATCGTCTCAGTTCTGTGAACCTGGAACTGGCTGCCTCTTTTGATGCCCTTTGGTTCTGTTAAACACATGTAGCTTCTGTACTAAGGGCAAGCAAATGGCCACTGCCCAGGGCTGCGACACATTGGACAAAGGACGTTGCAGAACCCAGAGGTCTGAGCTGAGCAATCATCCACTTAGTAAACATTCACTGGGATTTTTCTGTTCCATTTTCATGCTGGTCACTGAAATATGTTCAGTGAGATTGGTTCTATCTCCGCAGAATGTCCAGTTATGGAAGAGGCACTTGGGAAAGTGGAGCACAGATGCTGGGGAAGCACAGAGGAGCACGTGACAGGGCGAGGGCAGCAGGCAGAAGGAGTAGGTACCAGGGAAGACTCTGGTAGAGATGCTTCTATGGGGCTTTGAAAGATAAATACGGATTAAATTGATGAAGGGAAATGAGCATTGGAGGCAGGCAGTATTTGAAAAGATCAGAACAGAGGTAGGAAGAGTACAGTGTACTGATCCAGAATGACTGGTGCTAAGGAAACGGTTGGGGACCTAGCAAGAGAGCCTGGGGAAGTCACCAGGAACCAGGTGTGATGCTCTTGTGAGCCAATCCAAAGGCACTTTGTCCTGAAAAACCCTAGGAAGATTCATTCATAGTTTGAAACAATTTTCCTTGTTCCTGAGGCCCGAAGAGCTCAGGAGCAGCCCTGTGAATGTGAGGGATGAGCCTACTCAGTGGACATTACAAGTCTGGGGTACGGTCAGTCGCCTTCTATTCCTGGCTTGGCTCCTGATACAGGCAACAAGTTTCAAGTCATCTCTCCCTTTCTGTGCACCAAGTCTCCTTTCTAGCAGAAAAGGGGTAAAAACGCTGCCACCAATCTGCCACCTTCAGAGAATTACCAAGAAAAATGCTCCATGTGGCATAAAATGAAGCACAAAAAAGTCCTTAATCAGGTGTGCCCTGATGGAGCAATGGTTGGGTCTATCACCTCCAAAGGAGAAACCACATACCCCTAGGTTGGAGTCCTTGGTTGGGGGAAACAACTAGTGTGAACAACTAAATAGAAAATAAAGATACTTCCTCCTCCTTTCTCTGCCTGCCTGCCTGCCTATTTGCCTTCAAACCTGGCTGCAACTTTCCTTAAAAAAAAAAAAAAAAGTCCTTAATTAGAACACCTTTTGAAATTTGGAAGAATCAGAAATGTAAAATGCATGCATTTTGCTTACTTGTCAGCAGGAAAACTGGCACATTGTGTAGCTCAGAGCAAGAACTGGTTCGAGAGCCTCTAATAAGGTATTGTCTTTCGTTTTGTTAATGAAGCCTGAACTGGTGGCGAACTGGAGTTGGCGGGCTTTGGGAGGTTCCCCTCTTCCTGAACTGAGGTAGGGGAAGACAGAGGGTACAAGAAGAGCATATCTCACCAACCATCAGTCTGTCTCTGAAATTCAGAGTATTTAAATACAGGCACAAACACAACAAGATAATGTTTTGGCTAAAATCTATGTCATTTATTTATTCAACAAACGTGAGCATTTTCTATGTTCCAGGCCATGTCCTTTGCACTAGAAATGGTGACAAACCCTGGCCCTCAAGGAGCTCACAGTCTGCTGTGGGAAAAAAGACAAAAATAAATGTATAATGTAGCACTAGGAAAGGGGACCACAATAAGAGACAAAAGGCGGAGAAATTGAATCCTATGGTTAATGTCCATTGGAAAGAAAGATCTAGCTAAGGCGCATTTTTGGGGAGAATAGATAAGGTGATGGTTCTCAGGTGGCTGGCTAATTACCTACATCACTAATATAGAACATACACTAAAACGCAGACTTCCAGTTCCTTCTGCAAAGACTGATCATAAACTTGAGTTTGGGATCTGGAACCTCCATTTTAAAGTGCTCTAGGTAATTCTATTGCAACCTAAAAGTTTGAGAACTGTGGCATCAGGTTTGCTCTTTAAAGTGGAGAATGAAGGATGGTCTCACACCTGAAATTCTAATTTGTGTTGTCTTTATGGAGAGGCAGAGGAGGTAGTAAAGAGAAAGGGAGCTGACATGAAGTTCTACTAGTCCACACACGTTAGATTTTATAATAATCCTGAGGTAGATATTATTATCTATTATTATCCTCATTTTCCAGATGAAGAAACAGAATGAGTTTTAATAATTTGCTCAACATTACAGAGTGAATGAACCCCAGCACTGAACCCAGATTCACTTAACTCTAAAGCCTGCCCATTTTTTATAACACCTTGTTGTACCAGGGGACAAATTTACTAGTTGCAATTTTCTCTGGGTTCTTTGTCAGATCTCACTAGGTAATGAAAAAGGCCAAATGTTACCTTGATTGCATTTAATTGTGTGGTTCATGGTTAATGTCCATTGGAAAGAAAGATCTAGCTAACAGGCATTTTTGAGGGGCAGAACAGATAAGGCCATGGCAACTGTCCATGGCAAGTCCTTCTTTGGGGATTTAGGGCAAAGGTGGGAGGAAAAACAAAATGAACAGCCAGTTCTTACTTCTTTTCCCATCATCTTCTTACCCTCTGTGGAAGTGTGATGAAAACACACCATGACTAAGGACTGGGACCATCTGGAGAGAAAAGCAAACACAAATGGATGCCCACTCAAGCAATGCCACCCAATGTCAAAGATTCCTGGAACTCAAAACATTCAGCCTCAAGTTTCTCAAAAAAGGAACTGTCAGGACTAGAGGCAGCTCCAGAATTTACATTAGGAAATAGCTCAACCTTTAGAGAAATTGTAAAAGGCTAACAAGTGTTTCCAGGTTAAACAACACGTCTCTCTTACACGAATACTTGAAAGCACAACAGATTAGACACAGCTCAGAAAATAACGGGGAGTTCAAGCCCACTGAAAGAGTCTGAGGACAGGCCCAACCTATAAAAAGTCTTCTGTAATAAAGAAACAAACATACATACAAAGTACAAACACTGGTTCAATTCCCACTCACTGTATTCAGTGTCATATAACCAGATCTTAGGGAGGAGCAGCAGACAAACGGGAGCAGATCAAGAAAAGAAAGGAAATAGTAAAGACAGTCAACCCTGCTGGGGGCCCCGTGGCTTCAGAAGGCTGATATGTGACCATCATCCTCATCCATTGCTGCGCTTGGATCCAAAACAGCGACATGACAAAGCAAGCCTGAGTTTCTAGTGCTGGAGAGCCCCTTCCTTATATCTGGCATTTCAAGTAACTGCTGAGTCCAAAGACCAGTGCTGATCAAATCATCTATAGCACTGACACAATGGCTAGCACATAGCTTAGATTTCAGTATTTAGTGTAACAAAGATTATAAGCCAGACTTGATTTTATTGCTATATTTTTCCCACACTTAATCTGGGAACATTTGTTTCCACCTACTTTTAAAAATGATACTGGCATGACTTTGAGTTGTTTTAAAAAAAGACACATGCAAATCTGGACTTATCCTCTCCTAACAAAAACACTGATTTATTTACACTGTACTGACTCACCTCCTCCAAATACATAGCTTCTAAGAGGCAGAGTTAGAGGAGCAGGTGCCACAAACTGTGCTTTAAAAATAAGCAGGCACTATACCTGTGTGTTTACACCTGAAATCTACTGGTGGTTTAGTCTAGTTAGGATATCTGAGTTATGTCTTTGGCCAGCCCAGTGATGCACAGGAAAAGTATGTAAAGCCCACATCTAGCTACAGCAGGTCTTCAAGCTTATTATCCTGGCATAAGTTTATAAAGATGAGGAAATAACCATTTGGGAGCTGTGAAGTCAAAATAGCCAGAACGCAAACACACTGTAGCCACCCACCCACTGACCCTTGGCTATCTCTGGTTATGACCCCAAGCATTTCAGAAAGGAAGCCTCAAGTGCGCGGAGAGATAATTATCACAATGCTCGGGCGCCTTCACTCCTGAGTGTCAAGTAATAGGGTCCATAGCCATGATTACTCATTACAGACTGCTCAGTGTGGAGGCTGAGCTCCCTCCCAAAAGTTCCAGAGGGTGTGGGGTGGGCTCTAGACTATCCAGGCTGAGAAGACTGCATGAGTGAGCCCTGACAGTTTTAAGTCTTATCTTGGTTCTGAGCACATTTCAGCTTTGCTCCAAGTCCACTTTGCTCCAATTCAGCGATGACAGACATGTATTTGAACTCATTCGGTCGGAAATTAAAGGTTTCCACTAGCCCATAGGTCTCTTTCCGATCAGTGGCGTAGAAGAGCTGAACCTGGTTCGCAATGCACTGGGCCTCAGCAACACTCTGTAAGATAAAAAGAAGAGTGAGATGCCTCCCTGCCCGGGGCCACAGGCTCTGAGACTGAGTCCGGCGGTGGGCGGGGTCCTCGCCCAGAAGTCAGACTCCCTGACCTCCCAGTGCCTTCGCTACGCACCCAAGTTACCCCATGCTCGCCTCTAACATGTATTTATCGCACTGTATTGTATTTGTGCCTTTTCCTCCTTTTCTGTCTGCCTTCCCTAGTATGACGTCTTCAAAGTATGTACTTGTTTTATATCCCTGCACACAGTGACATCTGGTGAAAGACTGCCGAATAAATTCAGGTATTTTTCAGAATTTCCCTTCTGATTTGGTTCTTTAATAACTGTTCATATATCTCAATGGTGAAAACAAAGAGCAATAGTTACCTGGCTCCAAGAACCAGTCAGTGGGTGAGTCCCAAACTTTTGACTAACCAGATAAACTTAAAATTTGCTCCCAATAATAACCTTGGTCAGAAAGCCGGTGCCCAAGCCAGCTGTGTACTGCAATGTTTCTCTGGAAACGCTGCGCCACTCTGCCCTCTAACGGCGCCTGGCCTCCCTCTCTTGAGCAGGGTCGGAAGTGGGTCCTCACATGCAACCTGGCAACATCTTGATGGCAGCTTCCGGAGAGACTCTAAGCCAGAAACCCACCGGCTACGCTGCTCCCGAATCCCTGACCCACAGACACTCTGAGGTGATATTTGTTGTAAGCTTTGTGTGCATTTATTTCACAGTCACTTGTAACTATCCACTAGCAAAGCCCCAGGGAAGCAAAGGGGTCACCTTCTCTAAAGCTCAGTGGCAGGGAAGTGGTGACCAGATCATTCTATGTAAACAAAGTGGTCTGTACTAGTCTTGAAAGTTTACAAAAAAAAATGACCTCAAACAACTCTTAATTTTGCTTTCTCTGGTTCCAGCTGGTCACAGACACATTCTTTATCACCGTATTCATTTGGCTAAAGCCAAACCCCAAAAGGTAATGGAAAATTTGCATTGAACTGTGCAAGTGTGATATGTCTAGCTACAGAATGAGGGAGCTGGGCTTATAAATACTCTAGGCTGGTCTACCTCCCTTGCCTCTCGTGGGACTGTCAGGTCATTTCTCACCAGCAGGCACTAATCTCAGAGACTGAATCTTCAATCAAAAGTCTTTTTCCAAAATGCTGCCTATGTCAAATTAATACAATTTGAGAGCTGGAAGGGGGCCTCAGAGATCATGTTGTCCTCATTTAATAGGCCTGGAAATTAAAATAGATGAGGTTCAGGAAGAGGCCCAAGGTCACGTGCTAGCAAATGGCAGAGCCAGGACCAGACCTCTGGACTCCCAGGCTTGTTTCCCTCCACTTCACCCTGAGAGTTTCTGGTGGGGCAAATAATTAAGATCATCAAGGTCAATAACTCTACTTCAGGCACATCCTGGTGGAGTAGTGGTTAGGATAATTGCCTCCACAGGAGCAAGGCCACATACCCTTGGGTTTGAGTCCTGGGTCTGGAAGTAAATCAAACAGTATGAACAACTAAATAAAAATGAAATAAGATGCTTCTATCTCTTCTTCTGCCTGCCTATACCATTCCTTAAAGAAAAAAAAAAGACAAAGACAAAAAAAAACTATACTTCATCAAATTTTACCTCTTATACTCAAATATGCCTCAAGAGCAAAGTTTTTTTTAAGCAAGTATATGCCATGACCTGAGGCCTCTGATAATCAAATTTTATTTGAGGCTTAAGAGGGTGAACATAAAAGTACTTTCAGTTGTGTCCATTCTAGAACAATGTCATTCAAACCACAAGGTTCGAGATGCTCTGTGGTGGTTGCCTCAGATCCCTTTACCTGTTTCAGCTGTTTTATCCTGGGGTCTACGTGGTATTTTCTCTGGATAAAGGGTTCCTACCACTAGTGGGAAGACTATTAGTTGGTGGGCGGGAAGGTATGACACAGGGAGATACATACAGTTATCCGTCCTTCATGGAGGGTTATAAAAAAGCCCCTCTCTCTTTATTTACCTCCCCTGACTTTTGTTCTCTCAACATGAAGCAGTAACTTCTTCCTTTTCAAAGACCCAAAAAGATAAACATATTCTCTATGTTGCTCAGTAAGGAGGTGTATTAACAAAATTGATTCCTCTTTCTCTCTCATATTTATAATCAATTTACCAAGTACTGTCCATTTTATGCCCTATATGCTTCTGGGGTCATTCTCTCTCTTCCATCCCTACTACCAATGCTATAGTTCAGGTTTTCACCATCTCATGCCTAGAATATTGCAACTGTCTCCTAAATGACAAAGCTGGAACTTTAAAAAGTTCAGGAAGTAAATAACTAAAGTTCATAGTCTTGAAATTCAACTCTATGGGTCATTCACTATTAAAAACTCTTTAATGACTTTTGCACACTCAGGATAAAGCCAGACCTCTAAACACAACCCAGCAAACCTCCTTCTTTTATCTATCAGTGATACCTAACTATCTGCAGCACCCCAATCATTTTATGCCTCCTAGTATTTACTTATGCTAGTCCTTCTGTGTGGTCTGTTTGTACATTCTCTCTCATTCCTCTTTCTGTGTGTGTGTGTGTGTGTGTGTGTGTCGATATCTACTATCTACCTATCTATCTATCTATCTATCTGTCTGTCTTTTCTTTTTTTCCTGCTCATCTTTGAAGGTTCAACCCAGATATCCTTTCTAGGAAGGGTTCTTCCTCCTTTTGGGTCAAGGATCCCCCTACTCCCATCCCTACCCCCAACATATTAGAAAACTGGGTCAGTCTAATCCTAGCACTTATAGCAACCCAATGAAATTATCTATTGACACAGACATGGAGCCAAGCCAAGCTAGGTTTTTAATATTCTATTAAACTGTCAGCATTAAAGTTAATTAGACAACTCTAGTTTTTATTTGCTTCACTCTACTCTCTTTGGAAATATTATGCCTAAAATGAAAATTCATGTATATTATGAAGGGGTAATATATTTGTTTTTACATTTCTAAGTTTTGCATCTCTGAATCATATACCTTTATGATAAATTATAACACGTCTAGTCCTGCCGTACATTGGAAACTCCGTCATGTTGATATATATAAGGCAAATGCTGTTTCTGACATGCTGTTGAAAGTTCTAAGGCCAGGAAGAAAAATTTAATGATGCCGGAAACTGTGCAGCAGTTTGAAACCACCAGAGTTAGGTGGTAAAAAATGTCAAAGAAGAAAGGGCCTCCTCTGACCTCTAGAGTCCACTTTTACTGAGGTTAGATGCTTTGTTTTGCTGAAGACCAGAAAATAAAAGTACAATCTCTTTGTCACTCACTCTTATGGTCAAGTCTCAGTTCAAAACATCCAAACTTTGTCTACTATTTCCTACCTGTTAAGTTTACTCCCAACTTTGAAAGCCCTCTCGCTCCACAAGTACTCATAATTTTCACTGACTAATTCCCTGTGTGCTTCACTTTCCTCCTTATCCAACTTGTAGTCTAGGACCAATCATTAAAATTATTCCTTCATATGTACCTTTAATTTCTAATTCCCTCTTGATACCTCTTGGCTAAACCATAATCCTTGTTAATCCAATTCTCAGCACTCTCACTGTGCCTGTACCTGTATAGACAGTTTATCTTCCATTTTCCCAGTTCTCAAGTTGGGAAACACTTCTTGGAAAGGGATAGGCAGTTAATACTTTAGGTTTTATGGGCCCTCTGTTGAAACTGCTACCCAAGTCTGCCATGGAGCTAAAACAGTCATAGATAACATGTAAACGTGAGCATGGCTGTGTTCTGATAAAACTACTGAGATACTGAAATCTGAATTTCATATTTTTTACAGGCCAGGAAATAATGTTTTTTGCCGCCCCGCCCCCCTGCACTACTAATCATTTAAAGATGTAAAACACAGTCTTAACCCAGAGGCTCTCTAACAACAGAGTGGGTTGGATTTGGCCTGCAGTATGTAGTTTGCTGATTTCTGTCCCAGACAACAATTTCATATTTTTCCTTTCCCACTCAGATAACCAACACCTATTCCACCATCCTCATTCTCAGTTGATGACCTTTCTTTCTTTTCACTAAGCAGTCTAGAGATATCTTCTACAAGCTACCATCACCTGTAACACAATGGAACTGGATTTGTGTCCTTATATTCTGGCTTCTCTCCTGTTATAGTTCTGGCAATGATCAACTTACTATTCCCAGACTTACCAATTCAAAAATACCACTTCAAGAATTCTCCCCTTTCTCCTGCATCATGGCATTTTCTGTTTTAATGATCTTGAATCTGCACACACATACTCTGTCTCATATTTGAAACAAAATAAAAACATACTTTCCCCTACTCCTCCTCCTACAGCTAAATGTGCCTTTCTTTTTCCCTTCATAGAAAACTCCTTGAAAGACTGTACACTCATTCTAATTTCTCTCTCAATCCTCTCTTAAATGTCTTCTAATCACGCTTTTATTCTACCACTCCTTTGAAACTCACCTTATAAAGGTCCCCTTCAAAGAATTTCCTGTATCTCCTTGGCCCTACCAAGTCAGATTTGGTAAGCTGAGCACTCCTTACTTCTTGAAACATTTTATCTTAGATTTCTGAGCACTCTATCATTTTAGTTTTATTCCTTCTTCACTGACTTCCTTTTGAATCTTTGTTGATGTTTCCTCATCTCTACAGGGCTTAGTTCTTATGGCTCCTTCTGTTCTATCCTCACTTAATTCCTGAGTGATCTCATTCAGTCTCATGGCTTTAGATGACAAGCTGTATGACAACAATTTCCATGATTTGTATCACCATCCTGGACCTCTCCCCTGAACTCCAAGCTCACACACCTAACTATCTACTACTTGGATATTTAATAAGCACATCAGATTTAACGTGTCCAAAACTGAGCTCCTGATCTTCCTCCTGCACTCTGTTCCTCCTGAAATCTTGTCTATGCCATTTAGTGGCAACTCTTCTGGATAGGATTGTGGGTGACATCAGGGTGACAGTTAGAAAGAACAGGAGAAATGGATCTGAACAGTTTTAGGAATAGTAGAGTCCAACTGTGATCTAGACTTAGGTCGTACTGATACTGTGAGCTGATAGCTGAGTGCCATCACTTTTTTTTCCCCATATGTAGCTGGCAAGAGAAAGAAAAAAAAAAAAAACGAAAAACGGGGTGGGGTAGATTGTAAAAAGGATTTCAGGGGGAAGCAGCACAGAAATGCTTACTTTCTTAAGGACATCCTGAACTTAAACTCAGATAAATGAGGCTGAAATGAGTAAGGACTAGACAAACAGGTTATACAGTAATCATAAAACTGCTCCTGGTCCAGGATACGCAGAGGGAAAAAGCACAATGGACATAATTACCTGCAGGCATATGGCTGATGCTCTATTCCTACAAATGGGAAACGAGGAAGGGAAATCACAGGTATGATGAATGTTGTACATGTGAGCAGTATGGAAGCATGTAAGAAAAATGAAAAATGAAACAAAACCAAAACCAAAACCAACCAAACCTACTCTAGACTTTAAGCTCATCTTCCACATAAGAAGCCTTTTGGTTATCTACAGTCTCTTATCTAAACTTTTGGGGCCAGTTATGTTTTGGAGTCAGAATTAATGGATTTTAGAAAGGTAATAGGGCAGATATAATATAACGGTATATTATGTAGCTCCCCATGTTCAACAATTATGTTTTCCTAGTAAAATGCATTAGTGTTCCACACCAAGTCAGACTGATAAAGATTGTAAGCGGCTTCCCAAGAGTTTATGCGAAGGTCTAACTACCAAGTGAGTCAAGTCAGATAAGGTCTGAGACCAGGTGAGAACTTCTAAATGACAGCTAAGTGACTGAGGAGCCATGCTAACTTCAACTTGGATGAGCCTGGCAACTTTAAGAAAGAAACAAGAACATTTAGGTCTCTGGAATTTTCTCTCTAAGCTTTGGTTCATTTAGGGTCACCAGGAAAATCCAAGAAGGTAAAAGTAGATTCTTACCAGAAATGTGGAATCCATTTCTGCTGTCATGAGCACTATGCCCTTTTCTTCCTTAAGTTCGGGGTAGTGATATAAAATCAGCTGGCTGGCTGCAGCTTCCCCGCGGGTCTGCAAGGAAGAACACTTATCAAGGCTCAATAAGGAACCACCACAAAAAAAACTGCAATTTCAGAGCAATAGAGAGTCTGGAGGAAATTCTGGCTCTTAATAGTCCCTTGGGTGGCTAGTGAGCTGGAGGACTGGTATGTGGGGGATGGTCAGGCCTGCCAACGCACTGTGAAACTGATGGCTTGCACGGTGTTATTTGTGTCTTCAATTGAAAAAGCATTGGCTTTTTTCCCAGAAAATGTTTACAGTAGGCAGTGAATCCTTCATCATTGCCATATATTTAAAAATAAAACGGCACAGCTACCAAATCAAGTTCTAAAGAAAGCAATATGCCTGTGTAGCTGCCACTTTAATGGACTAGTGCATTTCATAGTTGAAATCTACTCCCCTTGGCTGGCTCTGAAGACTGAGCTCTTTTAAGCTGTAGCAAACAGCTGGAGAGTTTGCACATGGGTCAGATTTGTAATATGTAGTTATAAATATAATCGTTGGGGGGGGGGGAAGAAGAATGAGAACATCATACTTTTATGAAGAGTGGACAGGGCACTGGTTACTAGACTGTAAGTCCAGATTAGGAAAAAGGCTAGGTTCAAAGTTAAAGCTCTCATATTATGTAGGAGGAAACAATTATATATCCAAAAACTATCTTAGTGTTTGATCTCTAAAATTAATCAAGAGTCCCCCCCTTTCTAAAAAATAATTTAATTTTATTAAAAGAACACTGCACTGCATCATATCACATAAGTTTCAGGTGTACATCACTGGAAATCAGTATCTGTATGTAACACATTAAGTTTAATGAGTGCCTTTAATTATCAGTATCTAACTATTGCTAAAGTACTTTTTATTTCCCTAAATATGAAAGATATGTTTATTTTACCTCCACCAGTATTTAGATATTGCCAGGACACTCTTAATAGTTTAGCCTCTCAGGTCTCCTGAACATACTTCAAATTTCTACTGATCATTATCATGTTTCTGGATCTTTTCCTGTACTTATATGTGAGCTTCGTGAGGCAGGGACCTTGTCTCACAGATCTCCATTCTGACAATTCCCACCATGACTGTATGACTAAGTTCATAGACTTTAGAGTCAATAACCTGGAATCAAACCTGCTTCTACCACTTACTAGCAGTATGAACTAACTACTCCAAGTTCACTTTCTTTTCTGTGAATAGAAATAATAATAGTCACTATCTCCTGGGAGGTCTCATAGGAAGATTAAATGACACTGTACATAAAATATCTGGCACAAAGGAAACACATCAGATGTGGGTGACGATGATGTGTGCCCGATAAATGATACAACCAAGTAATACTCTGCCCCCGCATTCCATTTTGTGCTTCCTTTATCCCAACTTCAACCCCAACTTTTTCTGTGCCAGACTGGCCTCTAACTATAGAAAGTTAATCCTAGTTATGATCTAATTTAAAATACTGACTTTTATTTTAAAAGCTTCAAATGCTTTGAATTAAACTTCTAAATCTAATATCTGGGACTAACACAAAGAAAGGAAGGAAGGAAGCAAACAAAACAACATCTATGGAATGAAAACCATGCACCTATCTCCTTGGAAAGTGCTGACTCGATTAATAAAACATGTAAGACATGCAGTCTTTACAGCTTGCAGTTTAGATTTAAAAAGATCACCATTAAAACTCACCCATGTTTGTTAAGTAAGGCACGTGCAGAAAGTGCTACAGAGGTCTGGGAAGAGTCCAGAAGTAGTCAGAGAACATATTTGGAGTCTCTTCCAATTTCTAGGTATTGAGCAGAGCCTTGAAAACTAACCCACATGCAAAGTATGACAATTCATCAGGACCACACCAAACACTGCCTCCGGGAGTTAGTAAATATTCTGAGCTCTCAAGTCTCAGCAAGGACTCTTTGCTCCACCAAGGGGGAGGTCTCCTCTCTCTAGGGAATGAATAAAACCCACCTACCTGAATATTTATAAGTGCAGTGAAGTGGAGCTCAGTACCAGTCCACTGTCCCACAAAGAACTCATAACCTTCTCTTCTTGGTAGAGCACACAGAAACTGGGAAATAAATACACAAGAGAGATGAATAAAGCAATCATTTGCCCTATCTCCAACTACCTGTATTATTCATTCCCTTTTTAAAATGCTTGTTTTTTTTTTAAAACATCTTTTTTCATTTTTTAAGAGAAGGAAGGACAGGAGGAAGTTTTTTCTTTTCTTTAAGGAAGCATTTTTCCCACTAGTGGGTCATGAACCCAGGACCTTGGGCTCCACATATCTTTGCCCCAGCTGCTCGCCTACCATGAGCCACCAGAGTGTACCACCATTGCTATAAATTATGAAATTCATATGCGATATTTTTAAAATGACTTACACACTTTCTAACACATGCAGAAAGAAATTATTAGAAATTGAAATTGTAAACTATTCTAGTCCCATTCCAGAGTAACATCTATCTTGCATTTGGTGTCATTTATTCCCATTCAGGTTTTTATACTTTTAATCCACTGTATGTATGTATATCCATAAACAAGAACAAGTACTGTCTGCATATTTTAAAACTTCATTCTTATCGAACTATATTCTTTCAAGATTTATTCACGTTGATAATAGAACTTGAATTCGTTAATTTTCACTGATATATGGAATTCTGTAGATATTTACGAGTTTATCTATTTTTCTCTTGATGAGCATTTAGATCTTTTTCAATTTCTAAGCTTTCTAATGCAGCTGAATTAACTTTTATTCTAACTGCTGTAATCACCTCATTATTTCACCATCTGAGGCTGCTACTGGAGCACAGCTCTAGACTAAACACTAAGAAATCACTGGTTTGGGGTTCAAGATGATTAGAACTGGGATGAGTAGAGAAGAGAATGGTGCCAGAACAAAAAATATAATCAGTCCAATATATATATTAGGCATCTGTCTCCTTATTGCCAGTCTTTCAGGCTCTATTTTATTATTACCAGATGATATAACCTCAGTGCCTATTTAATAGCTGACCCCTTGTTAGGGGAAATAGTTTTTTAAAGAACTTGATTGAGGTATATTTAAAATACAGTAAACTGAATGCATGTAAAGGACACAATTAAATGAGTTTTGACATTAAAACTGAGGAACCACTGCCAAAATCAACTAATGAACATGTCTAACATCTCCTAAAATTTCTCCAAAAGTCTCCTTTGTAATTAATCCATTATCTCCCTCACTCTGACTGTCTCTAAGGAAAGAAATTTGTTTTAAGTCTAATGGTTAGTCTACATTTTCTAGAATTTTGTACAAATGGAATCACAGAACCTGCATTTCTGTTGGTTTCACTTCTTCCAATCAGCATAACTGCTTTCTATCCTATTCATGTTGTTGCTGCATCTAACAATAGCTATTCTTTTTTATTGCTAAAGAGTAGTCCACTGCATAGTTGCGCGTGCATGCGCACACATCACAATTTCTTTATTCATTCACTGGTCATAGACATTTAGATTGTTTCCAGTATTTGATTATCACAAATGAGGCTACTAAAAACATTTGTGTTTAAGTCACTTTATAGATAAATGCTTTCAGTTCTCTTTGGAAAATATTTATAGTGAAATTAGCTGGGTAGCATCACAGATACACGCTTAACTTCTAAAGAGACTGCCAGACAATTTCCTAAAATGGCTGTGTCATTTCACACTATTACAAGTTGCATGTGAGAGTCCCAGTTGCTCTACATCTCTACCAATGCCTGGTTTAATCAGTCTTTTTAATTTTAGTCATCTTAGGTATCTCACTGGTTTTTCACATTATGACTAATGATGTCCAGAATCTCCTCAGGTATGCAAACATCTAATTGTTTTGGCATTATTTCTTGAAAAGATTGTCCTTCTTCCATTTAATTATCTTGATACCTTTGTTGAAAAACTGACCACATATATGTCAGTCTAGTTCTGGACCAACTATTCTGTTCCATTGATCTATATATGTATCTTTATGCCAATACTATAATGTTTTCAGTATCATAACTTTGTAATAAGTCTTAAAATCAGGTAATAATAAGTCATTTAACTTTTTTCTTCTTTTTCAAGATTGCTTTGTTATTCTAGGTCCTTTAGATACCTACATAAATTTTTTTTTAAATGAAAGGTGTGGCCAGGAATGAAGGCAAGTAGGCAGACAGGCAGAAAGAGAGAGGAGGAAGCATTTTAATTTTATTTCTATTTAAGTTATTCATACTGGTTGTTTTCCCCCCTGGATCTGGGACTCAAACCCAGTGTATGTGGCCTGTGTTCTTATGAGATAATTGACGTAATTGCTGTTCCAGCAGGGCACACCTCCACATAAATTTTAAAAATCAGCTTGTTAAAGTCTAGTCAGATTTTGATTGGGATTACATTTAATCTGGAGTTTAACTTGGAAAGGAATAATAACAGTACTGAGTTATCCAATCCATGAACATGGTACATCTCTCCATTTTACTTAGATGTTCATTATTTTCTTTCAATAACATTTGGAGAGTTTTTTTTTTTTTTTGAGAATCCTAGAAATTATTACTAACACCAAGTTAGCAATCTGCCTCACTTATTCCCTTTCCCTACTGGTATCCTGTTACTCCAGCAACAATCTCATAATTCCTTTTAGGCACATATTATTAGGATAGCATAGCCAAAACTAAAAAGAAAAATGCCAATAAGAGGAGATTGAAACTATTAAGGTTCGAAGGCGCTACCTCTAACATTCACTTATACCCACAGATTAAGATACAGATCAGAAAAGGTTGAGATGTATGAGAGTTAAAAAGTCAGACTTATTGGAACAAATCACTTGATTTCATAAGGCTGAAATTCTCACTTATTAGTACAATCAACATATGAACTTCTTTGTTAAATAGCACTAGAATATGTGAGACACTATGGATTACAAAGAGATTAGTTAGAAAATATCCTTGTTTGGCAATATTGATAAGTAATCTCACATAAGCACCAGAAACTTACTGTTGGACAGGACTGAGCTCGGTTCCAGATCAAATCAAACTTCTCTTTCTATAGGGTAGAAAATAATAAAATTAATTCATAAACAAGAAAACACAAAAGGTCATGATCATATTTAAATTTACCAAGATGCAACTCTAGAACTAAAATATAATCTCAAATTCTATTATTTACAAATTCTTTTTTCCCTCCCCCTCCCTGCCCGGGGTCTCAAACCTCAGTCCATGGATTTCACAGACCGTGCCTTAGAAGCCTGAGCTGTGGGGGACGTGGGAGTTTAGGGGTGGGAGTTGGGAAGGGTATTGTTTTACAAACTCCTCTTATGACAGAAAATAAAAACCAGATGTATGCTCTGCTGTTCGATGTCAGAATTATGTGTGAAGAGTGGATACCCCAAATGCCCTAAATTCTCTAGAGGACTCTGCCAGTATCAGAGATATAAAGTCACCACTATCTGAGGGAGAACTAAGGAAGACTGTTAAAAAAATGAGCCAGTATCAGAGATCCAAAAATCATAAAAAGCGTAGATCTTTTTGGTTGTTAAACTCACAATGGGCAAAATGACTACGATGTAGAGAAAAAATATTGCAAAACTTTCACAAAACCAAAAGGTCAAGTTTTATTGTTTCTGTATTTATCTTTAAGTTTTCCTCTTTAATCTTAAATTTACACATATACAGTATATATTTGTGTGCTTGATATAAACAGAACCAGAGCTAGTTTCTTCTAGAGAAGAACAACAACTGAAGAACTAGCGAATAACCCAGCACATCAAATACTTTCTTATGGGAGAAGTCAGCAAAAGGACATTAAACTAGTGAAGCCAGCAGCAACCTTTTCAGTTATAGAACTTAACAGTCAAACAGTAGCCAGTAACTATCTCCAAGACAGCAATTTCAAGAAGAGGAGGGGGAAAAAAAGGACAGAAAACAAGCAAACAAATTTCTTGATTTTTGCTAGGGGGAAAGCCAGAAGACTAGAAGAGGTTCCAAGTCAGATTAGCTATAGATCACTACAGACAAGGAGGGAAAAAAGCTATGCTAGAGGCTCTGTCTTAAATTTAACAGCTTTCTTGGAAAACACCAAAGAGAAATAAAAGACATTTAGAAATTGCTCAGTAACATGAACTTACACCATGCTCCCTTGTCAGAGACTTGCCTCAAAGAGACATTTCTAAACCAGAAAGAGGGAAAACAAGAGCCATAAATATACCATATGGAGCTTCCAATCTTGGGTACTCAGGGCATAATAAAAACCCTCAGAGCTATAAATGCAAGTTCTCAAGAGGCAATAAACATAGGAAAAGTAAAGGCAACTGCCTGCTATGGTTAGAGCCCTGACCTTCATGCTATAACACTTTCATTTTCCCTTCCAAACTACTTACAGGAATAACTGTGAAGACTGTATCTTTTGTTGCAAAATACTGCTGCCAAATCTGTACAAAAAAAAGAGGGTGTGTGTGACATGTGGGTAATCTTTTCAACCTAAGCCAAGAAATGACAGGTTTCACTGCTCAGAGTAATACGCTATTTGATAACAGGGAGGAAAACCTAATGTAATACTTTCATTACTGGTACATGATTACAAAAAAGATTTAACACTACCTACTCTTCTAGATGACTAAACTATAACTCTTAATAACACATTTCTGTCAGAGAAATAGATTACGCAATCTTGCTAATCATTTCTCTCAAGATGTGCCTTGTGTGTAATAGACAAAATCTATTTTGCTCTCTTCCCTTCTCAAACCAACACATCTCAGAGAGCCAGGACATCAGTCATTCAGAACTCAGGGTCTGGAGTCAGGCACAACTGGATGCAAATCCCAACTCCAATCATTTTTGGGCTATGTTAGTTCAGGCAAATTACTGAAACTGACTAAATAACATCAATACAATCATCAATAAAATAGCAACAAAATCAACCTCCCAGGATTGTTGTACAGAATAGTTGAAATGATGTAGGTTTGTGTTTAGCACATCTACTTTACAATGCAAACCAGAGCCCAAGGTGCTCTGGGGGTTACAAAGGGGCACTTAACAAGTACCAGAGTAAGGGACACTTAAGTTGTACCCTGCACACTGATCAGGAGTTAGCCAAGTGAATGGGGAGGCTGGGATGATAACAGGTAGGACAAACAGAGAATAACAGCATTAGCAAATGCATGTAAGTTACAAAAGGCATCTTAGCCAAGGTGACACCCAAGTGAGCCCAGTGTTGGAAAATATGTCACCCTCCATTAGAATTGCTGTTTTATCAACTTTCCCCTTAAAACATGGGGTCCCAGGATACCCTCGTGGCCAGCTGTTAAGTTACCACCTTATAAGTGGAGTGCAATCCATGTATATTCCAAGGACCTGAGTTTGCAGCCTAGGTCTGAGTGTTTGGGGGAAACCAAGATGACAAACTAAATAAAATACATAAAGTTCTTTCTCTCTCCTCTCTCTTCCTCTCTCCGTCTCTCCCTCTCCCTCCCTCCCTCCCTCCCTCCCTCCCTCCCTCCCATTCTCTCTCTCTCTCTCTCTTTCTCTCCCCTTGCCTACTTGCCTTCCTTCCCACCTGCACCTTTCCTTTGAAAAAAAAAGAGGGGTCCCAATTGAAGATACTAATAAAAGTATGATCTTATCAACACATAAGACTACTTTGTTCTAAGACCTGGGCAAACCATTCTATCGATGCAACTAGGGTTCTTTGTCTTTTCTTTTGGGGGTGGTGTGTGGCATGTGAAACTACTGACTTGTAATTTTAAGGAAAGCATATTCTGCTTACTTTTATTTAATTTATATTAATTAATAGACAGTTTATGAATTAACACTACAATTTATGCAACTGAAGACATTTCCTAACATGGCTGACCTTGGTTACTCAAAATTATTTTAATAAACACAATATGTATCTAAAATTACAGGTCTAAATGTTATTTGTCGTATGATCGGTCTTCCTGGGCCTGCTTTCTCTCTCCCCTAAAGGACAAGCTCAGTATCCACTTTCTACTGGTACTTCTCCCCCAAGGCACAGTTTGATATCTCCTTGAGACTTTGCGTAAGCCTCTACTAACAGGAGTTATCACTTTCTGCGGTTTTTGTTTTTGTGTCTGTCTCTTCACTAAGTTAAAACTCCCTGAGGGTAGGAGGTTCTCCCATTTATTTCTGTGTCTGGCACAGATATTTAGTAGGCATTCAACCAATGCTTGCCGAAACAAATAATATGCACCCAAAGGAAAACCATGGCAACTGGCACAATTTCCTGTAAGGGGATATGTTGCAGAATCAGACATGGTGAGTCCTAGCTTTACCACTCACCAAGTTACATAATTTCTTTCTTTTTTAAAGGAAAGGTACAGGCAAGTAGAGGCATGCAGGAAGAGAAAGGAGAGAGAAGCACTTTATTCTTTTTTTTAATAGAAAGGTGCAGGTAGGAGGAATGAAGGTGAATAGGGTAGGAAGGCAGGAAGGAAGAGAGAGAAGGAAGAAAGAAGCATCTTTATTTTTTATTTAATTGTTCACTCTGGCTGCTTTTCCTTGGGCCTAGGACTCCAAGCCAGGGCTTTGTGGCTTGCTCCTTCGGAGACAACTGACATAATGGCTGCCCCACCAGGGCACACAACTTTACTTTTATTTAGAGATACATCTTAGTTGTTCTTCCTGGTCTGGGATGTGAACCAAGGTCCTTGGGATGGATGTGACCTGTGCTTTGGCCACAGGCAGCTGACCAGGGCGCACCTAAGCTATTTAACTTCTTTAAGCTACTGTTTCTTCAGCTGTAAATTGGGAATAGTGGTACGACTTTACAGGGTGGTTATAAGAATTTAATGAAATAGTGCATATGAAGCACTAAGTATAATATCTGCTTTTATTATTATTTTGATCCTCTCAATATAGCTAAAATATAACTCATGGGACTATAAAACAATAAGTAGTTTATGATCATCTAATCAGAGAAGAATCACAAACATGAAAATGTAAATAGTAATGCAAATGAAAGTATATGGCAGGATAAATCATGAGTGCTTTGAAGGAGAGTCCAGGAAGATTCCTGCAGAAAATCTTATAATAATGGAGGACTCTGAATGCCACAAAAGGGAATATGGGAAGTCACTGAACATTTGTGAACAGGTTACTAACATAATATTTACTTTTTTCATTTATGTAAAGATACAAACATAGTATCTGTGCCATGCATTTTTTAACTACTTTACAAATAACAAGTAATTTAATTCCTCAAATTACCCTATGAGGTGAGTATGGTTATTATGACCTCTACTTTACATAGAGGGTAACTAAGGCCCAGAGAGGTTAACAAAACTTATCATTTAGAGAGAGGCAGAGCTAGGACTTAAAAGGGGTAGCTTGGTTTTAAAGTCTGTGCTCTTAACCAATATACTATGCTTCTCCATAACGAAAGCAGAGCTTAAGAGGACTCAAATTTTAAGGATATTTTAGGAGGAGTGGGAGAAATGAGAGTAGGGAGACCTATTTAGAAGAGTACGTGCACCCTGGTGGAGAAGCAGTTAGGTCAATAGTCTCCTAGGGTATGCACGGTCACACACCCTGGGTTTGAGTCCTGGGGCTGGGCAGAAACAACCAGTATGAACAACTGAAAATAAAATAAAATGCTTCTTTCTCCTTTCTTTTCCTCCTGTCTGCCCACTTGCCTTCATTTCTGCCTGCATCTTTCCTTTAAAAAGAAAAAAAAGAAAAAGAAAGGTAGTACAGTAATTCACATACGGTAGTGATGATTTTTAAAAAGATGAGGGCAATGGGAATGAAAAAGAAAGAAAAATATGAGTTGCTTAGAAATACAAAAGTAAAATTCAAGAGAGAGACATTGTCTTATGCCCGTTTTCCATGTAATTCATCACCATTGGATTTTATGACTACATTTCATTTTGACTAGAAAGAGGTGTCAGGAAAAACACCTTTCTACTTTCAGATTTGGTTCGCAGAACATGCATTTTCATAGAGTATGCTAACCCATTTTCATTCATTACCTGTTTTATTTCCTCTGCAGTTTTGTCTTTCACCATCTCAATGTTAAAGATCGAACTGAGAGTCTGAAAGAAGAAATATAAGGTACCCACAATTTAAAAAAAAAACTGAAATAGCTTAACTATCTCTAAGTACTGTGGGAAGTGACATCAGGCTAGTGAAGCAGATCTTCAATAAGCAGAGAACAAAAATAAGAGAACCTGCATGCTCAGAGAGGTGATCCCAAGCCCAGACAGATTTTCACAATTCTAGTCTCTGGGGAGTAGCTCTGTCTCCAGGTACTTCCCAAATGCGTCACCTATCCCAGTGAGCACTGCAGCATATTCTAGCTAGCAAGAGGAGAAAGTCTGGCTATTACTTTGAATTTAACTGATGTTCTAAGGGATAGTTCCTTATTTGCAAATTAAGTGATAATGTTTGGATATGATTTTTAGAACTACTTACTATAAAAAGGACGGGCATTGCTCTATTTCCTTCATGTTTTTCTGGTACTTCCACTACCCACACTATGTTAAGGATCATATAAAAGACACAAAAATTCACAGTAATACTTCTCATTTCTACAGTGGGCAAATCACCTTACACCAAATCACTGATCAAAATCACTGATCCACAGCAAATATATTCAAATGTATAGCCTCTTATTATAGATATTTCATGACTTTATACTTGGATATTTATTTAGACTCCTACCTTGTCCTTAGTGAATCCTTTGCTCATAGACTGTTTCCCCAAGGTGTCTGTCTGTAACACATGATGAGAGAGGATATTAATCTACACTTTACTCATAAGAAGTAGACCACCGATCTAGGCGAGTTGCCCAAGCTCTCATGAAGCAATTTTGTACGTGACGACTCACTTCCCTCCACTTTGTATGATAACTGAACATACTGTTTTGCTCTCTAAGTTGTATTATTATTTTACCAGCATTTTTACAGGAAAGGTGCAGGCAGTAGCAAGCAAGCGAGGAGGAAGAAGCAGCACTTTCATTTTGGCTGTATGTCTTGGTTGTTCCCCCCAGTCCTGGGATGTAAATCCAGGTGTCTGGGGTGTATGTGGACTGTGCTCAGCTGGAGGTGGTGTATCTAACTGCCGCTATACAAGGGTACACTGTTTTAAGATAGTGTTTGTGAGATAACTTTCTTTGACTAAGATTTTGAGATAGAGAAAGGAGAAAGGTTATCTTCATTAGTAACCACTATCTACTAGGACTTAAGAGTTCATTCCACACCTGCCACCATGGACATGAGGGACACTCCTTCCCAAGAACAAAATTTTAAGAAAATTTTGATGTAAAATGTAAAATAAATGTGACTTTAGAATCATTAATAAGGTTATTAAAGTTATAGTTGAAACTACATGTCAAATGTATCCAGAGTACTCACAGAAAATTTAAATGAGTGCTTCAGTACTCTATATGGACTATGGGACAATTTTGCTCATGTCATAGTAATTGATTGGATAGTGATAACTGCATATATGGATAGGGGCAGGGGTGCCAGATAAGCTGCAAATGTGTGGGTAAGTTCTACCCAATGAAGAATTTTCCCTCGGTCTGTACAACTTTTTAACGTTTAGCCAGACATGCTTAGAAATGAAAATCCTTTTTAATAATTATCTGGGCTTAGAATCTAAGTCTGCTTTTATTTTTAAATATGGCTTTAATAAACACTGAATTTTCCTAAAATGCAGCTAGGTAGGTATGCCCTGGTGGAACAGTGTTAGGTCTATTGCCTCTGAAGGAGTGAGCTACCAGGTTTGAGTTCAGGGTCCAGGGGAATACAACCAGTGTGAACAACCAAATTAAAAAAAACAAAACAACAACAACAAAAAACCTACTTGAGAGAAAAATTGTACATTGTGGAACCTTATAAGGCTCAATGATAATAAAACTACTCACGGTTTGGGAGTTTTTATACTTAGCAACACAATACCTCTGGACTAGTGAGCATTTGCTGCTATGTGTTCATGGTGATTTCATACCAAGGTGAAAGTACCTGATGACTGCACTGCATTAGGTTTGCAGCATGGTAATGTTCAAGAATTAACACACTGAAATATGTAATAAGAGACCCTCTCCTTTATAGTACCAGTTCCTTCGCATTACCATTAATGGAGCATTACACTGATTTTTTTCCTTTCGAAATTATGTACAAATGTGGGTGATATTGCCTACATTTCACTTTAGGGTAGAAAAGGGAGGATTTTTAAAAAGTTACTATACAAAGGGGATACTTAGTTGCATGTAAAAAGGAACTAGTGACTCAAAGTACAGAAAAGCTTTTGCAGTGAAGAATAAGGGTTAGCCATTAGCCTTCCTATATCTAACTAGGTAAAAAGATGGTAAGGAAATATTTACGTAAGAATTGCCATAATTTACATTAAACTTTTACTTATTTTGCATCTTGTTGTTATAAAGTTGAATTTTCTAAGTTTATCTACAAAAAGGGGCAGAGTTTCCCCATGCAATACAGAAAGTTTAATACATGGCACGCCCCAGTAAATAGCAGCTGGGTGCACTCCACATACATCCCAAGGTACCAGATTTCAGCCTTGGAGCCAGAGGGAATAACTAAGAAAACAACTAAATAAAATGCTTCTTCCTCCCCTCCCTGCCTGCCTCTGCCTGCCTTCATTCCTGCCTGCACCTTTCCTTTAAATAACATAGCAATGTTTGTAAGGTTCCAGTATTTCCAACTTTGACACTATAAATGTTTATTATAAGAAATGATATTTGCTAAAAAAATTTTTTTTTAAATGTAATTGTTTTATTATTATTTCTTTTGTTTACAAAGCCATACTCATTTTAAGATACTAAACTTGCTTCTCAGTCTACGGGTGTTACACACTGCACATCCCACCAGAGTTCCAGTGTTCTTTTCCACCACCAGTTCCCTCTCCTTCCCTACTCCATTTCAAACACCCCTACGGCCCCCCCGCCCTCCAGCAGCCATGATTTCTATCCTGGGAATTATGCTGGGGTTTATCACTTTATCGTATTCCATATCTGAGTGAAATCATCTTATATTTATGCTCCTTTTTGACTTATTTTGCTTAACATGAACCGCACCTCCGTCCCCTCCAATCCATCCAAGTATTTACAGAGGGCACAATTTCACTTTTTTTTTTCCAGGAGTTGCACAGAATTCCATTGAGTACACATACTACAGCTTCTTTATCCTTCATCTGTTTACGGCATGTAGGTTGCCATGTCTTGGTTATTGTGAACTGTGCTGCTATGAACACAGGGGTGCAGACATTTTTCCTGTTAAGAGACTTTGTATTTTCGGGGTAATGCTTAAGGGTAGGATTGCTGAAAGAAATGGTAGCTTCATCTTTATTTTTTTGAAGAATCTCCATACTGTTTTCAAAATATTTGTATAGAGTTATTTGTTCACATAAAGTTATAACTATGTTTTTTGCAGGAGGTTAAATATGCTCCCCAAGCTTGTAAGGATAATTCCATTGACTACTTATCTTGTTCTAATTAATTCTAATTAATTCCAATTAATTCAAGACTGAGTGGATTCTCTTAAAATTTAGGATACCCAAGCCATAAGTTATTATCCCCGTAAAATAAACATCTCTCATTTTAAAATACAATGTAGAATTTCAACTTTTCACTACGTTTCCTTATTTTAAGCCCACGCCTGAACTACTGCATACTCTCCTTGTTTCTATCTTTTCTCACTTCAATTTGTTCTATAAACCCTAGAATAGTATTTTTCAAATTAGCAAAAGCAAGCATTGCTATATAAAAGTTTTGTTTCAGTTATAAATGTGCCATATACATATGGGCATATTGAGTTGCAATGTAAAATGTATTTCTTACTGTGGTTGTGCTTCAAAAAGTGTGAAAAACACTAAAATAATCTTCCTGTACATAACTCTTAATGTGTTTTATCCCTGCTGATTTTTATTTAAAGCTAATAATGGCTAATATATATTTAACTCCTATTTCTGCCTGATCTCTACCATCCTTTCCATGCATGCCTTGCCTTGATCGCTCAACTGCAAGCCCTTTTCATCCTTCTGTATGTCCAGCATGGCTACAGTATCTTGCCAACAAGGGCAGGATACTATGTACGGTCAGAGATGAGCTGGGTACAGATAGGCTATGTTCAGTTCATGTAGCTAACCCATCACTGAGCTACTCCCAGGACAGGGTTAAGAGAAGAAGGGTGGAGAGCACCGGTGAGTCAACAGCACAAAAGGGCAGGTCTTACCTTTTCTTCCATACATTTGATAAAGTCACTTTGCCTGGAGTGTCCCACTGGCTGCTTCAGGAAATCACTGCGCTTCTCTAGTCGGGACTCAAAAGCAGCTGGGTCAGACCTGATCAAAAGTAAACCAAAGGTCAAACCATCTGAGCCTCTTCGGATTTTGAATTAACAAAGCATAATGTTTAATTTGCAGAGAGGACACAAGCTTTCAGAGGGTGAAGGATTTGCCTGCAGTTAGTCCTGACTAAGCATAAACATACAGATCAGGAGGGCCAAAAAAGAAATCCAGCTATTTAACTGTTAATCATCAGGGGGTCTGCGCAACCTTTTTATCCTGCATGCCGTTCTCTAAGCTGACTCACAGCTTCATTCCTCAGGTAATTATATTTCAGGTACTCGGGGGTCATCGTGCTGGGTTACCTCCTCAGGAAGGAATCCCAATGTCAAGCTTTTACTTGAACACAGCTGGTTCTTGGATAGGATATCCCCCATCCCTGCAGCCTCCCAGTCAGACATATTTATTCAGATCCAGGTGATTCAAAGGCTTCAGACGACCTATTCTGTAGGAGAATATGTAGCACCTAAATATCTTCTTGATCCTTCCTCCGAAGAACCCACTCCTGCAAACAGAACATCGGAATTCCTTTTATGTTCAAAACAGGTTTGGTTTTCAGGCCTGAAGTTCAGAAGGCTGTCTTTGTTTAGAATTTTTCAGGCAGCGTAGCCAATGTTGTGATTTGGTGAAGACGTCATCCAGAAACGCTAGCATACTGGCCATGAGACCTGAAGTCATGGCTGAGTTCTGCAGGATCAGGATATCTGAATCACCTCTCTAGTGGAGTCCTTCTTGGTCAAGATATGATAGGGAGCCTCATCCATAAACTTCCTTTCTGAAGGTGACATCAAACACCACTCCTTTCATTAGCAGGCACGTGGGCTGACTTGCCTCCTCTGTTGTGGGCCAGCTCCCCATCAGTGAAGAGTTGAATCAGGGGTCCTCCTCAGCAGGGTATGACAACTGTCTGACCTGGGCTACAGACACTAGGAGCGGAGTCAGCTGCCAGTAGCCACAGCTGGCCTGGGCCTGCCACGGTGACCAGATGGAGGGAGAGTGGTGGCTAGGCAATGGAGCCTGGGCACGCTTGCCTTCGGCAGCTTTTATAAAAACGTTCTGAGCCTAAACCTTTCTCTGTAACTCGTACCCTCAAGAACAAGAGAAAAAGTCTAATTCCTTTTATAAACAAGTACTTGAAAATCAGTACTATGTAACCTCCTAAATTTCTCTTCTCCAGGTTAAATTTCCTAAGTTTTTTCAGCCACTTTTGTATATGATTTGGGACTCTTCCTTACTATGGACCTGTTCTCTGGACACCCTCCCATTTCTCCACACTCTAGATACAGTGTGCCTGGAGGAAGATCAAATCCTCCTAATTGAGCAACGCAGACTGTGATCCACAAACCAAACGGTGGGTTGGAATGGGGTCATAGGGCACAAAGCCTTGTCCTGCTGTTGGCTCCCATCAGATGTGTGGTTGGAGCCCAAGACTTGTGATTAAGCTCCAGCACTAATGAATTACACGATAATTTCTTTAAAAATATCTATGATATCCTACCAGCTGGTACAGAGCTCTAAAATCAGGTTCTGTCTTGCCTCTTCCCTTAACTTGGCCCAAGTTAAAAAGTTCCCTTTTTGGCCTCATATCTTCCCTTACGTCGACCTCGACCTCATGTTTTCCCTTTTGTAGCCGCACAGCTTTCCTTCCCATGTCCCTTACACTAGTTTCACTCAGCTTCTTCTAGGACTTATCCTTTTTATTCATGCAGCAAACTTTATTCCTGTTTCTTGACAGCTGGTTACCTTGACTTTGGGCACACGTAAGTAAATAAGATAGTTTTCTTATCTGGGCCCAGCTGATTGGCTTCTATAAAGAAGGGTGGTGAGAAGGGTCATTCTGCTGTCAACAAGGCAGTGACTGAAAAATACACCATCAACATCCACAAGGGCATCCATGGAATGGGTGTCAGGAAGCGTGCCCCTCAAGTACTCAAGAGATCCAGAAACGTGCCATAAAGGAGATGGGCACCAACACCAGGTTTCACAAAGCTGTCTAAGCCAATGAAATAAGAAGTGTCACGCACTGTAAATAAAAATTGGAAATGAAATGAAATGAGGATGAAGATTTCGCCAAACTCTTTCATGCTGGTTACCTATGTACCTGTCACCGCATCCAAAAACTACTGTCAACGTGTGTAAGAAGCACAGTCAAATAGTTATAAAACTGTAAAGTAAAATAAATAAGATAAAGCACCTACCTCAAAGAGGTTACTATCGAGTGGGAAGACAGACATGTATATTAAGCACATTAGAGTGCTACAAATTGGAGTGTGATGGAAATTTGCTCAAATATCCCCAAATGGTTGAGGTGGGCTCAGGCCTCTGTACCTGTGCTGTTGCTTCCCTTACTTAGAACATTCCCTCCCAATCCCATTATTTTATTCCTTTGTGCTGGATCACAGTGCTTGAAGGAAGTTTTAGTAACAGATAAAGCTAGTACTGGCGGGTATTAGACCATAAGGCCTTGTGTGGGGCTATGGAGTATGGAATGTATCTAGAAGTGACGTGGAAAGCTTTCTTCAGGACTTATCAGTGTGTGTTCATGGGAATGATCTAATGGGGAAGGAGAGGAAAGCCAGCAAGGACGGATTTGAGTGAGGAAGTATTGAGAGTATGGGCAGACAACACTTCTGAGATGCTTGTCTGTGAAAGACATCACTGAGAAAACGTTGAAGGGGAATGCAGGTCAAGGAAAATTTTCCAAGATGAAAACTACTTGAGGATATCAGAATGCTGCTGGAAGGAGGGCAAAAATACTCACTTATTACACCATTCTTCCAAAAAGTGAAGACCAGTATAGTAACAGTGAGATGCATTAGGATGGAGGCGTCGAAGACTGCAAGAGTCTAGATGAAGATGCTAGAAAAGCAAATGAAGGGCAGGAACCATGGAAGCAGAATGAGGCAGAACTCAAAGAAGTTACACTATTCAGTTTTTAGTTACCTAAGATAACTGCCTGTCTTCCCTGCCAAATTATCTCGCAAACCGCTTTAATTTTCCCTTTGATCCTCAGTTCTTCCCATTTGAACGCTACAGATCTTCCTAGAACTCCTTGATCCCACCTCAGTCCCCTTCTAACCTCCACTTCCTTTCCTTTGGAGGTGAGAATGGTGGTAGGAACCCTGCATCGGGAACCACATGACTCTCACCCAAGCACCTGTGTGAACTCTGGTCTCCTACTCAAGATGATCCTCGGGTTCCTCATCTTAATGAGAGAATTCAATTGATGATCCAAGTGTGACATGTGAGTCTTTGATGCCCTATTCCCACCCCCATTCTTCCTTCCTCCCAGTCAGGGTCCTAAGCCGGGCGACTGGGACACTCCGTTGTAGGCCAGGTCTCAGTCACTCCTTCTACGACCTTGAGCAAGTCAAATCCCTCCGCTGGAAGGCTTCATTTCCCCACTTCTTTACTGAGGACAGGAGCCTCTGACCGCCCGTTCTCACAAGGGCTACCGTAAGGAGTCACCTCATCGTTCGCGCCACTAAAGCACAAAGACACACCTGGGGAAAGATCTTTGCCAGTGAGGCTCGATCTCGCCGGGTCTCCCAGCTCTGCTATTAGCTGTGTGACCTTAGGTAAGCGAGCCAGCCTCTCTGAGCCTAGACAGAGCATCCTCAGCGCGGGGGCAGTAATAACGCCCGCCAGCCACCCAGGGCTGCAGTAAGGACTGAAGGCGCTGATACCCAGAAGCTCGGGTCGCGCGCCACCCCGCCTTCCCGTCGCCTCCGGCCGGCCGACCGGACCCGCACCTGCGCAGCTGCTGGATCTTGTCGCGATAGCGGTCATAGAAGGGGTTGGTCTCTAGCTCGGCGCCGACCCCGCCGCCGTCTGCGACCCCAGCGGGTCGACCCGAGCCCGGGCGCACCGGGAACACGCGCAGCTGCGCGGGTGACACGAGCCCCAGGCCCAGGGCGCGGCTGCGCACCGCGCACAGGCCCCGGTAGAGGCCAGCGACCTGCAGCACCGCCGGGCCCGCGCCACCGGCCGCCGCCACCACTACGGCAGCCATGGTCGCCCTCGCCCTCTCCTCCTCCTCCTCCTCCTCAGGCGCGTAGGCCTCGGCCCGCCGCCCGCGCGCCCGCTCCATGGCTCTCCGGGTCCGCCGCGCGTGTGTTCCGGCACCGAGGTTCCGCGCGCCCAAAGTTCCGGGCTCTGGGCAAAGCGGAGGCGAGGCGTACAGGGGGCCCTCGCCACTTCCGCCCGGGGCCCTCCGAGGCTGCTACAGCCGCCTCCTCCTCCGAGCCCGCCGGGTTCGCGCCCTCTGGCTTCGGACCAGCAGCCCCTGCGCCTCGTTTCCTGGTGGAAGCTGCTCAGCTCTGCTGCCTTTTATGTTTTCTTGGTACCCGCTGAAGTCGTCGTGCAGCGCCCAAGGCCTTTTCCTCAACTATGATCATGGCTGAAGCTTCTCTTTACCAAGTGTTTCTCTCTGCAGGACAGGGGTCTGCTTCAAGCCCTGTGAGACAGGGCATGTTACCCTCCTTTTACAGATGAGAGAGCTGAGTCATTGAGACGTGTCCGAGTTCTGGCCAAGGTACTCGTTTTCAGTATACCAGCTCCTCCAAAGCCTTCTCTCTCCCTGCTTTCCAACACACACCTTGAACTCTTGCCAGCAATCTCATCCTCAAAAAGACACCTGGATTTCTCCCTGGCAAGTCTTTATTCGGCTACCGTTGATCCCTGGAATACTCTCTTTCCCTCTTCATCCATTGCCACCATCTTCTTCACTCCCTGAACCAGGTTTTGCTGGTGGGGTCAGGGACAGTGACATCAAGGTCTCTGTGTCTTACCTGCCCCTCACACAAGACCATGCCTGGAGCAGTCCCTCTCTGCGATGACACTGATCAATGTGCCCTCATGGAAGTCCTTTCTGTCTGGGTCTTACCTGACACAAACCAGTCATGAATGGTGAACCCCTCAGGGGCAGAGACAAAGCCTTCAACTCTGCTCAGTCCCGCCTACACTCATGGAGATCAGCCCTGGATCCTGATCTATGCTGGGACCAGTATGGTGGACTCTTGAGGTTAGCAAGTATGCCAGCCCTTACCTGCCTCAGGATTCTTGCACTGGCTGAGCCTCTGCTTGGAAATGCATCTGACTGCCTCCTCATTATTTAGGGTTCTGTTCACAAGTCAGCACCTCAAAGGGACTTTTCTTGATGTATTCCCATCCCTTTATATTCTTTAGCTGATTGCCTTATTATCGTCATAACAGTTATGACTATCTGAAATTCTTATTTATTTCCTTGTTTGTATTAATCCATGGAGCTTACATTCTAGTGGGATGAGACAATAAACAAATATTATTAGGTGATGATACATGCTAAGCACAAAAGCAAAGCAGACAGAGAGAGAGAGAGAGAGAAGGAAATAAGAAAATTATCCGTGTGAATATTAGAGGAAGAGCCTTGCAGATAGAAGGGACAGAACTGCAAAGGTCCTGGGCAGAAGCATGCTTGTCCTGCTTGTGGAACAGCAAGGGGGTTATGGTGTGAAGAGAGTATGAGGAGGGGGAATTAGATTTCTCAGGGCTTTGTAGGTCTTGGTTAAGGACTTTGGTTTTAAATCTGAGTGAGATGGGAATTCAGTATTGGTTTGAGCAGAGAAGTAACATGATTGGCTTTTTAAAAGAGGGTCATTCTGGTTGCTGGAATAATACAGAGCACGAGGCATAGGGTTATAAATTCTTCCAAGGGTGAACTATTTGTTCTGGTTTGCTCGAGACTTCCCTGGTTTTAGCATTGAAAGGCCTACGTCCCGGGAACTTTTGTCCTGGACAAAGTGGGATAGTTGGTCACCCATCAGTGAGACCAGTAATCCAAATGAGAGATGGTGGTACTTTGAATACAGTAATGGTGATGACATAGTGGTAGGATTCTGGGCAAGATTCTGGTTATTAGGTTTTTAAGCAAAGCCTAAAGTTTTCGCTAATGGAGTAAATGTGAGTGTGAGAGAATGAAAGGAGTCAAAGATGACTAACATTTTGGGGCCTGAACACCTGGAAGGATTGAGTTGCTGTTTCCAGAGAAAAGGGAGGCTGAAGTGGGTTTTGGAGGATGGAGGATCAGGAATTTGGTTTTGCACATGTTAATTTCAGATAAGACAATAGACTGGTAAGTAGAGATGTCAACAGCCTGTTGGGTGTATGAGTAAAGTTCTGAGGAGTGAGCTGAGCTGAAATATAAAGTTGTCAGTATGTATGTGATACTTTATGAGTCTGATGAGACCACGGAGGGAATGAATGTAGAGGGCTAAGGACGGAGCCTTAGGGCATGCTTATATTTAGAGATCAGGGAGATCAAGCTGGCAAAGAAAACTGAAAAGCAGGAGCCTCTTAGGTAGGAAGACAGTGAAGAATAAGCAGAACCTGGAGAGATATCTGTGCTCAATTGTGTCTCAAGTTACATAGGAACCATTAAGAGGGAAGTGATTAAATGGTCAGGAAGCCAGCTAGGCCCAGTGGTGGAACCCACAGGGAGGCTGACAGGATAGCTGGGGAAGGGCTTTCTAAGTGAGCTACCTATAAATGGATCACACTCCCTCTGGAGGTGTTAGCAAGTCCCTGACCCAGTGAACCCCTGGAGGATTAGTTCCTGGGTAGGAAGGCTGGACTCCCAGGGCTCAAGCATCTGGTGGGAGGTGGACTAGGTGAATCTCAAAGTCCCTTCAAACTAGAGATGATGTGATCCTGGGAAGCCAACTGAAACAAGTAGGAGAGTTGAGCTGAGTCTTGAAGTATAATCAGATGTTCAGTGAAAAGATGGAGGGTTCCTACATGGAGCAGTATAAGCAACATTCCAGAGGTGTGACTAAGGAGCGTCTATTAAGGAGCCTAGCCTGGCCAGAAGGGAAAGGTGAATGAAAAATGAGGAGGAATGTGGGTTGTTAAGACATAATGCCAGATAGTGGGGCATTTGCCTGGGACCTGATGCTAACTCATGAAGGAAGGTCATGGAGCAAAAGAAATGATAAGAGCTAAAGAAGGAGGTGTTGGTTCTTTCCTTCCCATGAGCAGGTGTTTTTGGTCATAGACTTCTTGAGCCACCCAAAGCGATGGCTGTTCCCTGGTCTGCTGCCCACTGCGGACAGGTATTCAGGTGTTCCTTAAGGATCAGCAACATGGATCAGCCCTTGAGGGGGATGGGGTCCTTTTCTGGGGAGTTGTTGTGTGGGTTCATCCTAATGGTAGGGCACAGACAATTTAGTGGGTGGATCAGTCTGACAGAATAGTAGAAATACACTACGCTTATGAGTCCTTTCCTTCCATTAGTCTTAAGACCTTATAAGCCCTCCCCTTGGAATGCACAGTGCTGAGACCCAGTGACACTGCCGTTAGGGAACAATGGGGCCTGGGCATTCCAGGGACTCCTATTGGCTAGACAGATGGGTAGGCGAGCAACCTCTTCCTAGAACCATTTGCTCTAGCTAATGTACCAAGGCTTGACCTTATGGATTCCCTGGAGGATCTGAATCTCTCTGTTGGTAAGTGTCCCTCCAATTCCTGCCCCTTGCTTTGTATTCCTAGGCCTTGGGGGCAAATGCCCAGGGATGGCCTCTTGTATGGATGTGGTGGTGGCTGCCTGTGTGGAGGAGTGGTTAGGATATGGGTCCCTGTAGAAAAGGAAGGATTCCTTGAGGGCAGAGATCATGTCTGTCTTTCCAACCAGAGGGAGTACTGTGAATATACTGGGACCGTTACAGCTGATGGGTTAAGGTACATGGTGGAGTGGGATGGGGCATTAGTGTCCCTGTCATGGTAAAACTTTACTTCCTTCATGGGTCTGCTCTTTAGTGAGGCTTCTCAATCTGATGGACTGGACGGGTCCCGGGTTGGAAACTGGAGGCTTGATTAGGCCAGGGCAGGTTATGGGGCTGAGGGCCCAAGCCAGAGCTTTGAGTCAGCCTGCCTCTTCTGCTTTCTTACTGCCTTAGCGTGGTGCTTGCTGTACTTTGGATTCCTGGGACTCTGCTTGGGGATAACGGGCAGCTGCATCCTCTTTCTGCACTGGAGGAAGAATGTGCGAAGGGGAAAGCGTGCCCAGGAGTGGGTGAAGGTGATGAAATCTGCCACGTTCACCTACAGCCCGCTGTTATACTGGATTAACAAGCGACGGCTCTATGGCATGAAGGCAGCCATCAACACGGGCCCTCCTCGTGTCGTCACCAAGACGGAAACTGAGGTCCAGAATTCAGACTCTCCGTGGGAGCTGGACCTCCACGAGGACAGGAGCGATCCTGCCCAAGACAGCAGGCCCAAGGTGGAGGGCCCCGTTCTCCTCCAGCCTGCACAGCGGTTTGTCCTGCAGCAGCCCCTGCCTTCGCCGGTCCCACGGCCCCGGACCATCTCCCCATTCGCGATTCCCATCTTTCAGGAGGTGCCCATAGCGTTCTCCATGAGTGGCCTGCCCCCACTGATGAACCACTCAGTCTCCTACCCGCTGGATGTCAGTCCTGAAAGGAACATCCACTTCCATTCCTTCCCCACACTGGCCCACGGGGATCACTGCTTTAATGCTAAGCCGTTTGCTTAGGTGATATTGACAAAGGCCAGGACCCAGTTGGATGTCACATCACAAAAGATTAAATAACTTTCCGGTTTCCCTTGTGTCTCATTTTTTTGTGAGGATGGTAATGTCCTTCCCACAGGATGGGGGCACTTTGTAAACCAAGCTGAAGGTCATTGAGTCTTTTGACATTGATGGGAATTGGAGACACACACTTGAACGAGTACTTGCGATGCGTGCAATAGCCCTCCACCTGGTAGTCAGACCAAAACGTGGCCCGGGCCTGGGCTAGGACCAAAGGCTCTGCTATCCTGTTGGTCCTTAAATACAGCTAGTGCAGGAGTGACAGCTGCCGTGGGTGTGCGAGCAACGATTCATAGCGATATGGTACAGGCAGAACTAGTTGTGAGACCACAGGCCTCACTGCACTGCTGGCTGAATTGCATTCCGTTGAGGTGTGTGATGTGCGGAGTTCTTGTGTGGTCATCTCCACAGTGTCTCTAACACGAGAACGCTGCCAATGAGTATTAGGACCCTCTGACGGATGAAGAGAGTCGCTGAGGGCAATTGCTGTTATCACTTTTATGTTGCAGAATCAGGTCTCAAATTTACCTCTGCCGGGCATCAGTATTCCTGATCTTCCCACCACACGCCAGCGTGTCTCTTCCCTAATGACTAGTCGGTGAACCTCCTAAAATTATATACAGAAATATTTCCTTTTTTTTTAAATCTTAAAGGGATTCATGGTCCTTCCAAGCTAAGATTCACTCTTTGGGAATATCAATTTTTGTACCTCCTGGAGACAATCCTAAATGGAAAAAGAGAATACTGGCTATTTGTTCCCAGTTTAAAGATGAGAAAACCCAGCTCTGCCTGCCGGATATACATTTCCCCTTTTCCCTTTTGGGAATGAAGAAACCATCTCAACATATTTGTAAATGAGCTAAGCTTTATGCAGTCTTCCTTGAGAGGAAAAAGGTGTGTGTGTTGGGGGCGGGGGGGTATGTATGTGTATATTCATTCTCAGAAGCTAGCAAACATGTAAAACTAAGATATTTGGAGTGTGTGTGAAAAAGCCACAACCCTGTCAGACCCCTTTATTTGCAAAGGATTTCAATGTTTTTTTAAAGGCAGTAATATAATCTTTGTAAACATGCTGTTACTTCAATCTCAAAACATAAGACAGAACTAAGTGACTCTTTGGTTGATTAAACGGGCCAGGAGCTCACTTTCTTCCCTTCCATCCTGCAGACACCAAAGATGCAGCCTTCACTTCAGGCCAAATTCTGCAGATTTTCAGGTAGATTCTTCACCATTACTTTGTGACCATCTGCTGGTGGTGGTCACTAAAAGGAGGAAGGAATCCAGAAACATAGGCATCGTAGACTTTTTGACCCTTAATGTTGTGGACAGGGTGAGCCTTTAGTCATAGACACAGTGGGGGAAAAAGAAAATGTTTATTTGGATAAATTAAAATGGCTACATTACTGATATGAAATAAGCAAAGCTCAAATCAAGTCACAGAAACCTTGTATTCAGTAAACCGGAGTTAGAATTGCTTATACATTATCAAAATGGCTCCATTAAAGCAAAGCAGATTTGCGTTTCTTAATATGAGGAAACAAGGTAGGTTAGGTTGGTATAACAGACAATACATGCTCTGTCAGTCTCAGGAATACCCAAATGTGTTCTAGTTTGGATTTGAAAAAAGGGACCACATTGAGCTGGTGTTGGTAAGCAAACCAATGAGGTGTGTAGCAAACAGAAACTGTCACTAAAAACAACACAACAGCAGGCCATTATGAGTAGGAGCCCATCACAGTCAAATGTTCAACTGTGACCAGCAAGACCAGCATGGGGAGAAAGGGTTGTGTCTTGAGACCATGTCGAGGAAATGCAGTGGAAGGGAAAGCAGCCAGCAGCAGGTGAAGGGGTCTACCCTTCAGCTCTGCTGTATCAGACACATCCATGCAGGCCCCGCTCTACCCTGAAGATGTCACATCCCTAAGACACATTCTGCCATCCCTAAGACACGTTCTCTTTTGATTCTTCACATCCTACAATACCTGTTTGCTTCTCTGATTTATAGGGAGGCTCTTAAGCAAATGACAGCAGTTAGTATAAGGCAAAAGAAAAAGGACCAAGAAGCAGTGTATTCACCAGGGTATAGAGGAAAGAGGCAGGGGTGGTCAGAGGGAAAAGATCAGAATTATTTGAAACTAAACTCACCAACTCTGCCCACCCTTCCTCTCAGAGCTGAGATGTGGCAGGTGAAGTTTGAATGTAGTTCAATACAAATCACAGGCTGGGTAAGTTAAAACAATTTATGAATAAAAATCCAACCTTAACACTGATAGTAATATGTTTATGGGACTCAAACCAACAAGATGGTTCAACTGAAAACAATGGAGTTTGATATGCCCTTGTTCCATCTAGGGGACAAGACACTTCCTCAGGTAGCATGACAAAGACATCCCCGGTGTGAGAGTGTAGCATTAACACGTGTGCCGCACCGTATACAGCAGGCTCGGGGATGCCGCCAGCCAGACGAGCTGGAGGGGAAGAGCAGATCGTGCATGGAAGACAAAACTAACTTCCGATGTAAAAGAACAATACAACAGAGTTAAAATGTCCTCAAAGTATCTTCCTATGAAGAAGAATTTGAAAGCAAAAAGGACAAGCTACATTACCTTCAGTATATTTCATATAAATCAGTTCTCAAATAAAAAAAAACCCCAAAACCTTCCAGGTACAGACCTACTATTTATACTGCAGTATAAACAAATAGAGCAGTATAATTCAATTTACTGCTAGAATTCTATTTGGTTGTTACAAAATTTGCAAGGGAATGTATATTAAAAAAAATAAAGGAGTGGGGTAATGCAAGACAGCCAGTAGAGAAAGGTTATCTCAAGTTACCAAAAGTGCAGGCTTATTTTATGCTACATTTTAATCTTTTCAAGAAAGTAAAATAGTTCAGATGGGCAAGGGGAAGGTTTTTTTAAAAAGAGAAACACAAATCACAATGAGGTAAGCAGGCGCATTCATGAGAAAAGACTTCGTCTTGGTTTAACTAAATTTTAATACTTCTAGAAAAAAATATCAAGGTTTGGTTTAACTAAATTTTAATACTTCTGGAAAAAAATATCAAGGTTAGCCAACACCAAGCGAAACATCAAATAAAGAAAAAAACTCAGCCTTCCAATGTTTAGGGATCTCGACTGCACCCACGGCTAACAGAGAAACTGAACAAGGTTAAAATGGAAATAAGCTCCACTAAAGACGTCTGTCCCAGCAAACCCTCCCCAGTTTCTCCGACTTGCCCTATGGCACAGTTTCATTTTGAAACGTTTTTTCCTTTTGTGTTGTTGTGCAAAGACTGCTTCTGAGAACAACAGCTCACACACAGGTTTTAGTCTGCCAACTCTGGTACCCGGCTAACCAAGTCCTTAAGAAGTATTGCACTTCACATGAGAGTTGAACATGCTATCATCACATGAAGCCCCAAGCTTCAGCCCTACCTGCCATCATTTGACATCCTCTGGACAGAAAGCTTCTAGCCATTATGGAGCTGATAACTGTGAGGAAACCCAGTGATTTATTGTGTTTCATTTCATAACCTTTTGGCCTTGATCAGCTTACAGAGAAGAAAAAACATATTAGGCTCTTGGTTAGGTCCCAGGTAAAATCTCAAGGAGTTTCCTAGGTCAAAATGAGAGGCACAGCTCTCCTCCAAAGCTCCTGGTAGCCAGGCTGAGACAGTGACTGGGGGACTCACTATCCAGGATACAGACAGCAGAGGAGGTGGAGTCTGATCGCTGCAGCTATAGTTTGAATGCATCCTCATTCCTTCTGTGGATAGTTCTCCTCCCTTGAAGTAATTGTGGTGAAGACTTAAATCATTCCTGGGTGCCTTCCTAACAGGACTCTGGCTTCCTTTTGAAGGATTACTTCTCCCTTGTGTGCAATCTCAGTAAAAGAAGAGTTTCTGGTGACTACTTCCCACCATAGAAGTCAACAGGCTAGACCCCCTCTCTTCCTGCTCCAGCACAGCCAGGGAGTGGGCAGATACTCTCCCCTAAAACATAAGGTAACCTAAGGAAGGAAGCCTGACTGGAGGATGGTCATTGCAGGAGGGATTCAGCAGGTCTCTCCCACTTTGAAGCCTGCTGCCATGAATCCTGAGACCCTAGACAGAGATCCCTTAACTCCCGTCAGTTTCTCTGCCTGGGCTGCTCTCCTCCTCCATGACTCTACAGATAAGATAGATGCGTGCGTGCGCGCACGCGTGCATGTGTGGGAGCTAACCTAGTTCATTCCAGGGGGAAATACACTTCCCCACTGTGTACTCTTTCTATGCTTATAAACCCTATAATAGGATTAAAAATGAGAAAAATCCCCAAGAAGATGTCTCTGGCTCACAGGTTAGGATTAACTGAGGGCATAGGAATAAAGAGTCAGAATCTTACTTTCCTGAGCTCAGAGTTGGCACTGTCCCCAGTGTCCACTCCTTAAATCTATTCTTCCCACCAGCCACCAGGCTAAACCCATGGCAGAAGCTAAAGGAGAAGCGAATAGTTTCAGCGACTACCAGATCACATGTGTGATTTTTAATAACAGGTCATTTGGGCATGTCCTGTTTCAATCCATTTTTCCTACTTCCCACAAAATACGCAGTTCTTTCTTTCATTTTAAATATTTACAAACAGGAAAGGTCTCTCTTTTAAAGGAAAGACATTTTCTGAGTCTATATAAAGTGCAGCTAATTTAAGGCAAATTTATGTGAAATATAAAAGGTGGCATATTCTCTCTATATACACATTTTCCATTTTTAAAAGACCAAGTCTCCTCCTCTTGAAAAAACGGAAAGAGAAAGAAAGAGGGCTTGACTTTTCTTTCTGGCATTTTTAAAAATGAGAGCCTATTAGTTTCAGGAATCATAGATTTCTGAATATCATATTGTAAGTAAAATGGTCTTTTATAAAAAAATAACTTTTATATAGCTTTTTCAGACAAGTTAAAAGTTGGCAATGTGTCTGCTACAGTAGTTTGGAGGACTGATGGGTAAGTAAAAGGGTTGTTTTTCTTAGGTGTGTAGATATTAGGTCGATACATCCATGTCTGAAACATGCCCGATGAGGCTAGATACCTAAAGCTACTCTTAGTTCCAGGAACGAGTATCTTCCATCCCCATCAGAGTCAAATGCTCTCAGGCTCTCTGCTTCTGGTACCGCAGAGCCCAAGGAATTCCAGATTTCCTGGGAGGTCAGCTTCCCATCCAGGTTTTGGCCAGTCTTGTGGAATAAATGCTGAAGATCTGTTAAAAAGGAATTACAAACAAAGTCTGTACGTACAGCTAACTTTGGTTAACGATTTAAAAAGCAGCCTCCACTGAACTGTAAAGCATTAAAAGGAAAGCTACTTTGCAGACTTTCATCTTCTAAAAGGTAGAGGTTAGGATGGTCACTAGAGATTATTTCTAAATTAGTTATTTAAAATTTAAAAAAAGTATTGTTTCATTTGTTCATAACACTGTATCATTTTCAGAAGAATAGCCTCAGACCTCCGTCAATGTATATTGATACCTACCACCAGTTCTAGTGCCACTTATTGCTACTATTTTTACTCCAGAAAGACTAATTCTTGATCCTTTAGAAATGAAAGCAATACTGTATGGTTACTATTTTCCCCAAACAGAAGCACCGACAGAAATCACAGGAGAAATAAATGGAATGACTTTCTGTCCAGGGCCTTCCTTTTAAATGTCCCAATATTTTCTTATTTTGAAGGGCTGCACAGTATTATCTATCTACTTACCTCCCTATATTTGTGCCAAGTTTCTTTCTCTCTCTCTCTCCCCTCCCACCACCCCTTTGCTCTTTCCCAGCTGAGACAGAGAGACAGAGAGAAACACCGCTACCAGTTAACTTGTATTTTCTATTTTATTTCTAAGATATTATTTGAGTCAATAGGATTGGGGCATTTCTAGCAACAGTCTGTTCTGGTATTTTCTCAAAGGCTCCATAATAAACACTTAGGAGGGATGATTTTTTAGATGAAATTTTTAAAAACTTGATTGTGTCCCCATAGAATGTGTTAGATTTAGTCTCAAATACCAGAAGATAGGCTAACGAGACTTATAATTCTACTCGTCTTCATTTATTTAACTCTACACCTAGATTCAATGGAATTTCTGCTCTTTGGTACTTAGAATGAATGGAAATGCACTGAAGGGAGGGGACACAGTTGCAGTGCAAGGTCTAGTCCATCAAGGTATTTTGCAGATAAGCTTCTGATAGCGTCCTACTTTCACTCCTAAGATAGACATATGAAACAGCTAAATAAAGTCTCAAAGGCTCTCTAAAAGGCAGAAAAGCAGGTGGGATAGTTGTTTCCAATGCCTGCCACCAAGTGGCTAGCTAGAAAATGTTTTATGTGATTATATGGAGCATGAGCTGAGAAAATATGCTATGCACTTGGCAGCAGTTTTCAAATAAAAATCTGATTGCTGCTTTAAGTCATTTTAAAAAAGGAATCATTCAAAAGTGTGGGAGGCGTATTTAGGGAATGAAGTATAAAGGTTAGGATGGCTATTTCTTAATCTGCTTTTTCTCCATTTGGTTCTTATCAAGAATTGATATTATAATGTAACAGAACAGAAGAAATTCTGAGAAGTTCTAAGAAAATGGGAGGAGGCAACAGTGCTGTCAATAAACACAGCACTCTTCTGCCTCATTGTTAAACATAAAAAAAAAAAACAACAACTTAGGGGTAGGGAAAAAAGTAAATGAATTTAAATGGCAAAATAAGCTTTCTATGCTTTAAGTGCTAATAGTAGCTTGTAGATAACTCATTCACTTAAGTATTCGTGTATACCAGGCACTATGCTAGGGGGTGGGAATGAAGTTACATTTTATTATCTCCAGGAAGCTACAATACAGTGATATTTGCTAAACAGGGACCAACACAAAATACGAGTATATACACAAGAGGAACCGAGTGCAGTCCTCAGAGGTCAGGAATGTTTCCTGATGAGTGGAATGGAAAGCTGAGGGGAAGAGGAAGGCAAAGGTAGGTAGACAGGAATGGGGTGATTTTCTAGGCAGTTAGCAACGCTAATGAATGCAAAACCGGGAGATCAAAAACCAGATTAAAAAAATCACAACGAGTAATAGAATGCGCAGTTGGAAGGAAAGCAAACACATTTTTCTGTGAAACATATCCTTTCTAGTGATGTTTGTCTTGCTGATTTTCAGTTAAAGAATCCCTCATTTTGTCAGGAGGCTCCTGAAAAAAGGTTAATTTTTACTTTATTTCTGAATCTCAGAGTCCTATGTTTGCTTGTATACCTTTTCCACTAGACTGTTAGATCCACGATGCAGGTGAGTTTGGATCATATACATATTCTCATTGCTTAGTGCTGGGCCTAATAAGGCCCTCACTGAATACATGAAGACTCTAAGAAAAATTAATAGAGAGGTCACATAGCACCTTGGTTAAGAGTGCGAACTCTGGTGTCAGACTGCCTTGGTATCTTATCTCAACTACAATTACTTGCTTCAGGACTTAAGCAGTTTCCCCATCAGTAAAATGGGTATAATGGATTAATATTTATCTTCTCAGGACTGTTACCAGGTTTATCAGATAGAATGTGTTTCAGGTTTTTGGCTCACAGGAAGCACTCAATAAATGTTAGATATAATTCTTTTTCTTATAAGTTAAGAAAAAATTACAAAGTTTAACTTGCACCATTTCTCCTATTATCCCATGGGATAAACATTTACCTTTGATGTCAGAAATGCCTGGTAGGGAGAGAGGTTTTAGTTGAGCAGCTTCCTCAATCTGGGCTCCAAGAGACTGTGGAAATTTTGGCAATGCCGATGGCTTTGATGTGAAACTCTGTACTTGATCTGTAATATACATACACAGTTTTTGTATTACTGAATCTGATACCAAATTAAACCAGTATTGAAGGTCATCTGTTGAGGTAAATGTATGTGTTCATAATTTAAGAGAAATAGCTGAGAATTAAGTAGCACAGACCTATGTGATGTTAAAAGCCTGGACTGAGAAATGCTTTGTGGGTGAAGAAGAGATCTACCGGCATTATATAACATTAAGGTTTGAGGCTGTGGTCCCACTGGAAGATCTTATAGTACAAGTTAGCATCATACATACTCAGATATTCAGAGTTTCCACTGCAAGTGAAAAGAGCTACGGATATCTGTCATCTGAGGAGTCATGCTATCAGCCCTAACTGGGGGTATGTGCCTCCAGACCAGCTGGCGCTGAAGTGCTAGGATTTGATAATGTAGTACAATGTGACCCTCCCACTATAGTCTGTCTCTCACCTGAAAAAGAATGAGAGATTTGTCTTTTGCTCCCCAGAAAAGAAAAACACTTGTGGGACTAGGGATAAAAGCCTATGTAATCCAGTGCCTTGGTTCGTTTTCATAGAGCTTAAACCAGCAGAGGTCACGCAAGTGCCATTTGTGATTAGGTAGGTCTCTCCTGAGAGTCAAGGGTCCTTCTAGCCCGATGATCCCATTGTTACTATTAATGGTCTTACGGAAAAACTAATATTTATTTTAAGTAGATTTCATGCACTTATAGAAATGCAAAGACACCCATAAACAACATTTAGGGCTGGCTTAATATACACTATGACAGTAACGTTTCTGCCTATAACTGGATGCAGACAGCATGGAGAAGTCCGTTTCCAGCTAAACATTACCCATTCTTCCCTTAATAGACTGGAGTACAAATCATGTACAAAATGGGCTTTTTCTAAACGAAAGCAAAGCTTCATCCCAGTGCGCTCAGGCATCATTCACGCAGTTCGATCAGTCCTGCTGGAACACCTTTCCCCACTCCCTGTGTGGGAGGAAGCTGCCCACAGCTGCGTGAAATATTCAAAAGTCAGCCCTGCTCTTACCTTCCTGGTCGGTCTCCGGAGGCCTGTTGCGCTCAGGTTTGTTTGTGAGGGCACTGATCAGCTGCAGTTTCTCTCTTAGCTTGGATACCTGAGAATCTGAACTATCTTCTTTCTGTCCAAAACAAAGGTCACAGAAGATTTAAGGTGGAGGTAAGATTTCCTCTGCTTCTTCTGTATATCCCCAGACCCTATTTAGCACACTGTGCTTGGCACCCGGTAGGTTCCCCATAAAGGGAATAACGGAATGAATCAGTGAATAGTAGCGCTATCTTTGGTACTCAGTGTTGATGAGGGCCTAGCTGGATTTGAGACTAGACCATTAAGAGAACATTATGTTGCAGATGATCTGATTCACTGTGAACATTTGGCTGATGCGGGAAAGCATGCGTGTGTCAGCAGTAAAGGAAATGTACCCTTGCTCAGGTGCCTATGTGACAGTGACTTCCTAAATGAGGAGGATATTGTTTTCTGGGAACTGTTCCATAAACGAAATAATTTTCCTGAATATCTTATTTCACCTGTGAATGTGATATGACTAGACCACTTTAGGTAGAGTTTTATGTTTTTATCACTCTAAAAAAAGGAAAAGGCAACCAAACCTCAAGTATTCCCCTGGTCCTCCATTTCTCCCCCATGCTGAAGACTCAACTGGCGGCAGGAACTGTTAATGTGGAGAGGGTGTAGTATTTCTAATTCAGTCTACTTACTTATGTCTCTTAAAAACATACTTTCTCTATACCTTGTCTCATTCCCTGGATGATTTAGATTGGCACAAAAAAATACATTTAATTATGAAGTTTCTGTGAGTTCAGTTTCTAATGGCTTAGGCTAGTGTGAAAGATTCTGATTCTATGCTTAATTAGATAATCAACTTATAACATGTTTCATTTATTCAATTTTTTTGACTTATTTCTCTTCTATCACTATTTCTACCATACTAATTACTCTGTAAGAGATCACTTCTGGTTTATTTAGGGAGCTTATATATGGACATATGTGAGAGAAACCCAGTCCTAAATACTTGAAGGATTTATGGTAACGAAAAATTACATCTGCTTAGATGCTTAAATGAAGTAGAAAAAAGAGGCTAATATATTGGGATGACAGCTAAAAAAACCAAAGGGGCTGAAAATGAAGAAATTCAGGCAAAAATGTGTACTGCCTCAAGTTTATTCTGATGTTTACTGTTAAAATCTGAACTGTTGCCGAAATCACTTCTACTTTCCAATTAGTATCCACCTGCTTTTTGCATTCAATACTTCTCTCTTGCACAAATCTTCTTGTTAATTTCTAGATGGTCAAATTATTTTTTTGTAGGAACAGTTAGAAAATTCAGTAAGAGCCTAGTTTATGAAACATCAATTTTTGATACATGTGACTTTTATCAAGACACTACAAAGCTGTCAAGGAAGAAAAACTATAGATGGAAAGCATTATATTGAAAACTCAAGTCCTGTACTTCCAGTGCAGGTTCATCTCCTCTGAACCTCATGGCCTCTGAACTTCTCAAAACACAATATGCATGTGAGATGGTATTTCAGCTACCCAGTCACAATCTCCCTGGCTTTTCCTTTAGCTTAGCCAAAGTGGTATAATAGTAAAACAATGCTAGCTACAGAGAACATGGTAAACTTTCTCTCCTTGGATAGCAAAGCAGACCACAGTTTATCTTATTTTGACAGTATGTCTGGGAAGAACAAAAAACGGGGAATGAACAGTGGGGTAACTGGCTGAGGCAGAAATGGACTGTGTATGAGGTCGCAATTGCAATCTGAAAATATGCAGGGTAGACACCATTTGTAGAGTATCCATGTCTCCGTTCCCCATCATCAAGACAGAGAACTTATTGATTTTTAAAGTCACTTCCTTAGGGAAGACCTCCTGATCTGTTACTGCTCTAATCATACCCCATGCTTTCTTTTGTACCATTTATCATAATCATGATGAATTATCTGTTACTGATTTTCTGATGCATAGACTTTGAACTCCACCAGAAGAGGGGCCATGTGTCTTTTCTGCTCACTGTGGTCACCCCAGCTCCTACCCAAAATGCTTGGCATGGGATAGGTGCCTAATAAAGTATTCACTTACTTGCTCATTACTAATGAATTTACAAATTACTTTGTCTTAAAGTTTCAGTAAGACCAAAATGCTCCTTTTGAGAAAGAAGTAGCTCAAAAGCATAAAGATGCTGAAACCATTTATTTTTACTTCAGAGGAAGCCTCCTATTAGTTACCTTTACGCTTTGGGTTTTCCCTGTATCTGTTCTGTTGGTCACTTGATGCAAAGATTCCCTTTTCAGTATGGCAGCTCTGTTACCCAGCTTAAAGGGTAAGAAGAAGATTAATAAATTAAAATTTTCAAACTTCAACAGCATGTAAAACCAACTGGCCAAACTCAGAGTCTCCGAATGCTTTCAACAGAAACACCACCAGGGGACTGAGGAGAGGGACAAAGGCCACATGGAGATAGCGCAGGGACTGGCACTTCTACTGCTTTAGTCGCAAATGGTAAAACTGGGACATAATAAAGGGCAAGAGAACTTTTACCCAGAACTATATGCTGTTGGAAGAAACACTAGGACAGATGGATACAATTAGCAATTCCATCTTCGGGAGAAAATGAAGTGAGGAGGGGAGGACAGCATGGGGAGTTTGGAGTGGCAGTTTTCACAATAATCCTTGAAAACTTTCAAGGCATTATCCTCAGCAAATCATCCAAAATTCCGAGCCTCTACCTAGCTTAGCTGAGTTCAAAAGAGCTTTAAAAAATAAGGCTCCTTTAATCTTCACAGCTTTGTAGTAAATTACAAACCCCTGTAAAGCAGGAGAGGGAGCAGGTTTTCTTATCCCACCATCACAGCCAAGTCCAGGCGACTTGCCAAGGCCCCACCGCAGCAGCGCCACTTCTAACACTGCTTTCCGGGTGCCAGAGTTCAAGCTTATTTGTGGGCTTGCTTCCAGCTTCAGTGGTTAGTTACTTGAATTTATGGTACAATTTCTTCGATTTGGTTTCCACTTCTTTATATATGCCTGTGTCTTTGCTGTATGAATTCTTTAAGGGTGGGGCCTGTAGCTATTAAAAAAATAACACATGTGGATCCCAGCACAAGACGTATGTGAAAAGTGATGACCATAGATACACGCTTTCTGCACAGTAGCATGAAAAGCAGTAAAGAGCAGGTCTGCCAGCACCAGTGACTTCGTTGAACAGTTTCCTCACAGTAAAAGGAGGGTATCTTCAATGACCTCTTAAGCTCAGGAGCTGGTTAACCCAATCTGTTTTAATATGACTTCCAGACACTGTATGCAAAGAGATCCCCAATAATATGCAGACAAAGTAGTAAACCTGAAAAGCAAGTTCAGGCTTAAAGAAATTAACAAAAGATTCTCAATTATTGTCACTGTCATTGAGCCCACCCATCACAATGTGAAAAAGAAAAGACCAAGAAGACCTCACTTAGAAATATGCACCCAAGTTTCACTACTAGATGGGTCACTGGAAACATAGTAAGAGGCCTGTCATTTCTGCCAACACCTTGTGGTGAGGCCTTGGCAAGTGGATGAGCCTCTCTTCATCTCCCTTTCCAAGTCAGGACCCACAATGACTGTGCCATTCACATCACAGGGCTGGTATGAGGATTAAAGCAGATAAGGATTAAGCACAATACAAACGTGTAGTCTCTCAAAGATGCCAGAAGATGGCATCTGGAAAGGTTCCGGAATGCCATCCATGTGGAGAGAAAACACACTGCAACACAGAACACGTCACAAATGATTTGAAAGGCTTACTATGCTGAAGGACAGGATCGCTCGCTTTTCTACCTTCCTCTTTGCAGCCAGATCTCTTTCTAGCAGGTCGACTCTCTGGAGAAGATTACTGACTGTCTCATTTATTCCCATGAGTGTGAAATCACTCTGTCTCTGGTACCCCACCAGGGCACTGTTCGCCTCCTCTAAAGACTTTGTAAAGGTACAGGATATCCTGGAGTGGAAATAAATCAAGCTCTGGAATCCAGCTGAAGACTGACACTGGACAAGCCAGCCAGCAGAACTGAACAACCATTATTATGTCAAGTTCCTGGTAAACTCCTTTTTCCTGGTTTAGATCATCTGCCTTTGCTTTCTCCGCTGCCCTCCCCATTGGCCCACCCCTCACTCTCAACTGCTCCCAACTTACTCCCTCTGGAACTGCTGGACCTCAGCTACAAGGGGTGCGGGGTGTTACCTCCATGATTCACTCTTTGGTCCCAGAAAGCCCAGCTTGGAAATTGATTTCCCAATGTTTACCTCACCCGCTGGCAGGAAAGCTTACTGGGTTATTAACTGAAATGGTCATTAACCTAATTTGTCAGAACAAAACTACCTTAGGAACAATACCAATTACTGAATTGGCTCATGTAGCAAAACCATAACAAGTAGTGCATTATTTAGTACAAGATTCAATTATTTTTATTGACATCCTCTAGTACTGATTGCTACTTAAGAAGGAATGATGACTACAGGTCTTAAAGGGCATTAAAGCCAGGCCAGGAGTTCTTCTTTATTCTTTTCCTTTAGTCTTAAGGTTACCTAAAATCTTTTTTCCTCCCATCTTTAGTTTTTAGACATTAGGAAATCCAGATTTTCAAGGATAAGCTTTCTAACATTCTCAGAATTTACCATGGCTCAAAAGAGTCATTACTCTAATGCAAATCTGCTACACAACCATCTTTAACTTGCTCAGGATGCTGTTTTTCAGAGTTTCAAAATAATCTGTTTATTTGGTGTTTACAAAGCCATACTCTTTTAAGATATGGAATCACTTCTCAGTCGATGGGTATTACACACTGCACCCGCCACATTCTGGTTTTTAGCATTTTAGTTTTTATTTTCATTTAGTAGTTCATCTTGGGTGTTCCTCTGGCCCTGGGATGAGAAGTGGATGTGCCTTAGGATGTATGTGGACTGAACTCAGCCAGAGGCAATGGCTGTAACCACTACTCCACAGGGCACTCCATGTCCTGTTTTTCAGAGGTGAACATGCAGGGGAAACAAAGGCATGTATCAAAGGAGAGACAGGATATCACACGGAGCCCTAAAATAGCAACATACCGCTCACTCTGCTCAGCAATCAGGAAGGCAAATAAACGCGCAAAATACCTGCTGAAACGCGAGAACACTGAGCCTAAACTACTCAGGCTGTGAAGCGTCTACTGTGGTCACAGGGAATAAACCAGAGACAAAAATTACCTGTTTCACCTTTTCACTGTGAGTCTTATTGTCAAGTTCTGATACAGGTGAAGGTGATGGAATGGTCTGCTTGTTTTCACTGGTCTCCATCAAGAAGTGCTGATTCTGGTAACAAAACGTGGAGGTTAGTATAGACAAGTATTACTAGGTCTGCTTCACCATCTGGGATGGTCCCAGAACAGTCTACCTTCATCAGGGGACAACCATAGATTAGTCAGTAATTATTTTCTAGGACCCTACAATGCTAGGCCCTAAGGACACCAGGTACTTTTGGGAACATCGGCCTCAAGCATGGGCGGGACCCGTAGTACCTAGAGTACCTCAGGGAATTCAGCTCTTCCAAGTCTGTTTCTTAGTGTCCCTAGAAACCAGTGTTCCTCTTCCTCATTACCTCTCTGTACTCTCAGAGAAACTAGAGAACCACTATACCTTCCCAGGGAACAAGTCAGTCTAAACCTGGCTAGAGTATCATGTCCCCAGGACTAAAGAGATTTGGACTTTGAATGAGCAGCCAGTCGTTTAACTATTGGCTTTGGGCACTGAGTACAAGAACCAATTAAACACATTATTAGTTTTTTGGCTTTAATAGCACAAACCAAGATTTCTATTTGAAGGTTACCCCTTCTTTCGTATCTGCTTCCACTGCTTTTTCCAGGGCTCTAACATGCTCCTTGGACAAATTACCCAATTTAAACCTGAAACTCCAAAGCTTGAAAAAAGCATGCAGGGCAGGTTTAGAAATTAGTGGGGAAGTTAGGGAAACCTGTGTGCCTTAAATAATCCTGATTTCATGTAACTCATCTTGCTAGCACGGCAGCAAAGGGCTGTGCCCTATTTTATCATTCATAAGCCTTTCATGGAGCCGAGTTTCCATTAGGTGACTAATGAAAGCCTCGGAATGCCTGCAGACACGTACAGCACTCTGAGACATGACGACTGAAAACAATTCCTGAGCACTGCATGGGTTTGCTTCTGTCTCAGTGATCTGTTACAGCATGACACATCACCTCCAAACCCAGTGTCTTACGACGATTCATTATTTCTCCGCTCCTGTCTGGGTTCAATGAAGGTGGGCTGCGCTGGTCCACGTGGCATAGGCTGAAGTCAACATAACTGTATTCAGCCGGAAGCCTGGCTGCAGCTGGAACATCCAAGACGGCCTTTCATTCTCTGGAGTTTTTCTTCACTTGGCCTCTCTGGGTTTGTAGTCTAAGGGACCTGTCCAAATTCCTGACCCTCGGAACAGTCAGAAATTACAGCTTGTTGGCTTAAGGCACTCAGTTTTGGGGTGACTTGTGACTTACGTAGCAAATACAGCAGACATTTCCCTGCTACCCATTCCTTCTTTTCCATTTTCCTTCGTACCTATCCACCTCAGGAACTGTGTCTTACTGCTGTGTACTACCGCCAGCACATTGGTAAAAGTTGGGAAACTTTTAATTCTACCCACTTTAAATGTTTAATTTATAGACTGCGGAACATCAACAAGCATTGCCTAACACAGCTTTTGAAAATGAGCACGGCAGGGTCTGTCTGGATAAGTGGCGCGTTGGCATCGCTGCCGTCAGGCAGCCCAGGGCGGGCAGGAGCACGCTGCCTTCCTGTAGTGCTTGCAGATTTCCATACCATATCACTCCGCAGCAACGCCATGGCTTTCTCATGCTCAGCCACAGTTTTCTGCATCGCCTCCACAGCCAGGTGAACGCTATTCAACGAATTGCCAATGGAAGCTACACTCTGAATAGAAATATACAGGAAGGTCAGTGGTTTTCCCACTTTAAAACTTTTAATAGCTTAATTAAGCTACAAATGACACCGAATAAACAACGCATATTCAAAACGTAGAGCTGGATACGTTTTGACATATATATACCTGTGAAACATAACAATCAAGGTAATAACCATCATCCCTAAGTTTCCTCATGTCCCTTTGTCATTCTTCTCTCCCTGTCCCCAGGCAGCCATGGAGCCACTTTCTGTTACCATGTCTCAGTCTGCATTTTTCAGAATTTTATATAAATAGAACCAGTTAGTATGTCTCTTTTGGGGTGTGTGTGACGTCTATCTCTCAGCCCAAGTGTTCTGGCATTTACTCACGTAGCTACTCAGCATGTAGTTAACATTCCATTGAATGGATACATCACCGTTTATTCACCTCTTGATGGACATTTAGGTCGTTTTCAATATTTGACTGCTGCAAATAAAGCTGCTATAAATATTCACGCCCAAGTTTTTATGTGGGCATATGCTTCTCTTCGTCATGCTTTCTCATCCTCACAGTATTGAGGAGGTGAACGGTCGAACATATGCTAGATGTATGCTTAGCTTTAAAGAAATCCCACCAACCTGTGTTCCAAAGTGATTTTTTTTTTTTAAAGGAAAGAAGCAGGCAGGAATGAAGAGGAGTAGGCAGACCAGCAAGAAGGAAGAGAGAGGAGCAGGAAACATTTATATTTATTTAGTTGTTCATCTTGGTTGTCCACTCTTATCCCGGGTTGTGAACCCGGGTCCTTGTATGTGGACCACGACAACCAGTGGCTGCACACTTAACCACTAAGCCACAAGGGTGCACCAAAGTGATTGCTTAATTTTTAAATTCCCAGCAATAGTACTTAAGAGTTCCAGTTACTCCATATGCTCATCAATATTGGTACTTTCAGTCTTTTTAATTTTACACATTCTAGTGGAGGTATAGTGGTATATCACTGTGATTTTATTTTATGTAAAAAATTAACCTAATATAACTCAGCAATTTAAATCATTTCAAACATTTTCAAGTTAAGAATTCCATGTAATATACAGTGACACAGTTAATAGGAAGTTATCTCTCTATCTACCTACCTACCTATACATACATCCAAGCAACTTTCCCAATTTAGAGGACTTTTCCTAGAGGAAACCAAATCTTTCTATTAAAAAAGGTAACAGTTTATACATCTGAGACTCACCTATGAGGTTCTCTCACAATGTGCCTACTGTAGGCAGGCAGATGGCCAGAGCTGACACTGTAGACTGCCATCGTGTCAGTAGAAAGTATAAATACGAGTTAAAATGAGCAGAACCATTTTTGATTTTGGGAAACAGCACTGTGGAGAGGAAGGAAAAATTCTATTTGGCAGCATTTGTTCTTCCTCAACTTTAGAATGTCAGCAACAAGTAAGCAGAGTTAGATATGGGTGGAGGCGTACTTTGTTTTTACTAGGCCTTCAGGGAGTCTGAGTGGACTGGGGTCTGGAGCTATGATTCTGAAACCACTCTCTTGAAAAGATCTACCCTAAGGTGATCCCACAGAGTGTTACTATGGGGTGGAGGTGGGGTCAAGTTAGTCTTTCATTAAGATATACCGACAATTTTATAGTGTTACATTAGCATTCTCCATCAAGATTGTCTTTATTATAATGTATCCAGAAGTCATGAGAACAAGAGATGACATAAACATTTAAACAAATTTACACGCGGTATAATAAATTTAGGTATCTGAGATGACATACTACCTCAAACTCAGTCACCTGGAATAAAAACAGAGCCTGACATTATAAATGCACAGATCTGCAGAGAGATGGGCACACTGGGTCAAAAGTCTCTACGCTGGGCTGTGGTGTATGCAAGCTCTGTTGTTACAGAATCAACGGGCACTCAAAGACAACTACTGTTAGTGAATCCTCACTGGCTGAATGAATGAGCCATCAGGATGCAAGAGGAGAGGGAGCTCTTGTTTAAGATTGTTTTTAAAGCAGCAGCTGACAGAGCCATGTGAACTCTAGAAACTCTGAAACTAGTATTCTCACCAACTGTAAAGCGCCTGGCACATACTGGAGGAGACTCCACAATGTTTACAGAATTAATGCATCTAAGAGGGAACCGATTTCCTTTTCTAATGCAAGGCTGTCAGAGCTGCTTCTGGACTAAAGGTTACAGAGGCCTATCTTTTTCTCATCTGGCCTTTGTCAATAATGGCAGGAAAAAGGTAGCTTCATCCAAGTTGCCCTCATTTTTTTTTTTGAGGGGAAGGTACAGCGATGAATGAAGACAAGCAAAGACAGGCAGGCAGGGAGAGAAGAGAGAAGAGGAACAAACACTTACTTCTTTCATTTAGTTGTTTATCTTGTTTGTTCCCCCTGGCCCCTGGTCTTGAACCAGGGTCCTTGGGATGCATGTGGACTGTGTTTGGCAGCCTTATCTGCTAGGCTACTAGGGCACGCCAGTCGCGCTATCTTTTCAAGTTGTAAGCAGATGATCATATCGGACATATAGCAAACTATGGAGACTGAACACACACAGATGATGTGGCGATAAAATAGCAAGTTTTGTTTTTGCTCATGGCTAAGGAATTTCTCACTCCTTTATGAAAACAATTTATATGTTTCTAGAGCTTGGTATATAATGAAATCAAGTTTACTGCATGGTCTTCTAAAAGTCAAAGATCCTAGTTTTGATATCCACTGTTTGGGGTTCTCTAGTCCACAATCCCATTTCCTGCTGCAAGGCTGACATTGCATTCTAGTCAGACACTGTTCCTTCCCTCCGCCTCCTCCCCTAGTCACTTTTCTCATCAAGCTCTAAAGATCCCTGAGCATTATTACTGCCTTTTGCTGTCATCCTGAAGCCTAGGGATCAAGTAAACAGAAATTCTGAACTACTGTTTTTCTAGGCTCGAGGCTAGGGTACATGCCTACGAGTGAACTGCTGAGAGGTTGGCTACTTTTACCTTTATAAAACAATATTAAATTCCAAAGTGCTATTTAATTTTTTTTTCTTTTTTACCCATTTATATCCCCATAGGAATGTCGCAAAGTTTCCTTTGCTCTATGTCCTTGCCAACACATAATTTCCTAATGCATTTCCCTAAAATTATCTTTTTTTTTTTTTTAAACCTTTCTCAGCTATTGGAAAGCAATAGCATTTAGAGCAACTCTCGTGTATCACTGGTCTCTTTTCATGAATACATCACAGATGAATCGAAGTCAAGGGATGAACAGCAAACTCACATATGTGAACATGAAAGTCTACAGAGCCCTCCTGGGACTCAGAGAGCCACATAAAAAGGTGTGACGCCACACAAACCACAGCTCAGCTAGCCTGCTGCAAATGGAAAGTCTAAACAACTAGACCAAGGGAGGCGTTCCAAACTCCTCAGAACACAGTGACACGCTCCGTTACTGCAAGCAGCTGCTTTCAAATGCCATCCATAAAACTTACCTTCTGAAGTCCCTCTACAGTGGCAGGTAGGCTAATGAGGTCTGCAGCTGACCTAACATTGGCTTTGAGGTGGTTTACTGAAGAAATCAGAAGAGAAATCTGAAAGGAAAGAGAAACAATGAACACGATTTGTATGCTGAGTGCCTCCTTCACACACTCTACAGCTATGACATCAACTGATTGGATTTTATGTGTTTCTGTGATCTGGACACTATACCCTGTTAGCTCCCAGGAGTAGAGGAACTACAGCGCCTTGAAGAGACTGGGAGGCAGCAACAACACCTCTTCTTTCCCCGTCCAATTTAAACACTGGTGCCAGACAGGGAAAGGCAGGCAGTATTCTTTACCCTGCTCCTGGCAGACATAGATCCAAAAATCTTAAATGACCCAAGGATGTAGTGATTACAGCACCCTCCTTTAACAACCGGACAGAAAGAAAGCTAATGCTCAAGGACCCCTGAAAGACTTCATTTTCGTAAAAAACAACACCTCAGTTATTTACTGAACTTCTGTTCCTGCCCGAGTGGGAAGATATATTATAAAGTAAAAGCCCATCATCACAAAATACAGTCTACAGGAACTGCGCCCTGAAAACTTGCACAGCACTTTCAACTACTTGGGGATTTAGTTTTGGTTTAACAATGTGATTAATATTTCAAACTCAATAGCTCAACTAAAGCACTACTTTGTATCCTGAAGGGGCTCAGTAAATACCCATGGACTCGCTGACTGAGGCGATGAATGTATTAAAACGGGAATTGAGTGAAAATAAAATGTCTTCCCTTCTGTTATCAGGGGCAGAAATTCTAAATAGCTGGACTTGTCTCTTGAATGGGGACTAGGGGAACTAGTGGAATACTCCATTTTACGCTGCTGAGATCAGAGTCTAACAAGTTTGCAGTGTGGCTCAGAATATTCTGGAGAGAGGAGTTCCAAATTGCATTTCTGCCACCGATAAAAGTCTAGGATGAGAACACAGATCTAGCAAAAGCTATTACGTTCACAGTGGCCTCATAAAGCAACCACTAAAATTTGGGGGTCCTTGTTATATGCCTGGCACTGGGGTAGGTACCAGTTACAAGACAAAGCGAACTGGATCTTTTCGTTCCTTCAATAAATGTTTAGCATCTTCTCGGTGCTACGTACTGCTGCAGCCACTGTGGAGACTGGCAAACAAGACCCCGAGGTTCTGCCCTCATTGGAGCTGACATCCTAGTACAAAGTGACAGAAAACAAAGAAGAAAGGTATCACATAATAAAGAGCACCGTGCAGAGAATTTAAAGAGTTCCTAGAATGAGCAGCACATGTTCTCAACAAGGGAGTTCAGTGAAGAGCCCAGAAACGGAGCTGTTTCTCCCTCTCTCCTGCCTCCTCTGCTCTCTCCCCTCACCCCTGTCCTCTCCTGTCTGTCTGGCTCTCTCTGTAGCAACCGATATTTATTTAGCCCTATTATATGCCAGTGACCTTCTGGCATTTATGTTTCAATGCAAGGGGACAACTGTATCAAAGAAAACTATCAACAGGATGTGTTAGAAGAAAATTAAAATAAGAGGAACTGGGGAACTAACTTAGATTGTATGGTCCGAGAAGGCCTCTAGAGGGAGATGAAATTTAAACTGAGTTCTAAATATCTGAAGAAATTAATCATACAACAACTGAACGTAGTACAACTTAGGGCAGACAAAAAGGTGAGGGTAAAGGCCCCAGGGCGTATTTGAAAAACAGGAAGAAGTTCTGGTGGCGGAAATGCTAGAGTAAGAATGGGAGGGAGGAGTGGGGTCCAGAGGTGGAGAGAGTAGCTGGAGGAGTAGTGGGAGGTAAAGGTAAAGAAACAATTAAGTACTAAATGTGATATGAATATAGTTCTAATAAGCATACTTGTGTAGAATAAAAGGGACAGGTTTCAACGAAGGACTTAAAACTAGCCTCTGATGGAGAATAAGTTATATATAAAAATAAAGCAGTATTTTCTAGGTTAGAAGGGTGAGTGTGACATTGGGGAACAGGAAGGGAGCAATAGCATGAATAGGCCCAGGAATACTTTTTCTTCAGAGCATTTCTCACTGTGACAGAGATTTATTTATTTGTGTGATTACTGGATTAAGGCTTATCTCCTCCACTAGATTATAAATTCTGTTAATAAGGGCCAATTCCTGTTTTATTTTCAGTGATACACTTGACACAAAGACAGGCATTCAGTAAGTATTCACTGAAGGAATGAATGGCTGAGAATGAACACTGAGACAGAGACTGAGGAAGCTAGTCCAAGCAAAGCAGAGGCCAGTAGGAGCAGAAAGGTTAGGTAAGTAGTGAACTCATTTTTCTCACCACTAAAATGGCTAAAACAGCAACAATTGGTTAATAACCATCTTGCAGACGTGTGATGGTTTCAAAATATATCTACAACTCTTTAATAGTCCTCCCTTTAGGAGATGGAACATAATTCCCTTCCTCTTGAGTATATCCTTGACTTAGTAACTCACTTCTAGCTGACAGCTGAAGTGGAAGGGAAAATGGGCAGTTCTGGAAACCAGGTCATAAAAAGGCATTCTGGTTTCCTCTTTGCTCTCTCCTAGATCACACACTCTGGGAAACCAGCTGCCATGCTGTGAGAGCTCTCAAGACACCCCATGGAGAGTCAGTGTTGACAAGAACTGAGTCCCCTGCCAACAGCCACTGAGTGAGGTTTCTTCAGTACCAGTCAAGCCTTCAGATGATGCAGCCTTGGCCAACACCTTAGCCACAACTTTAGAGATCCTGGCCAGAATTGTTCAAGTAAGTTGCACCCAAATTTATGATTCATAGAAACTGTGAAATAAATGTTCATAGTTTTAAGTCATTAAGCTTTGGGACAAATATTAACACAGCAACACATGTCTAATACAGACTATGAGGACTAAATGAGATATGTAACTAAAGCTCTTAGCACAATATTTGGTACGAACAGTAACAAACGACTCTCAGCAATTTAATAGGGAAATTTAAAAAGCATTTAAACATGCAATTCTCCATAAGTGCTTCAAAATACTCAGACTAATCATCAACATTCCCATTCTATTTAAAAATAAAATAGGGAACTCTCAGCAAACTATAAACCTCTTAGGCATAGCAATTAATATCAAGGAAGTTTTAATCCATGTCTTTAAAAAGCTATGAATAATAGCGAGGCTTGGAAAGGATATAAAGAAACATACATTCTTACGAATTGTTCACAGGAATGTAAATTGATGGAGACTTGTCAGAAGGTTATCAGGACTATCTGTCAAAATTTGAAAAGTTCATATCCTTTATTTATATAACTGTTATTTTTAAAGGGAAGGTGCGGGCAGGAATGAAGGCAAATTGGTAGGCAGGCAGGCAGAGGAGGAAGAAGCATTTTATTTTTATTTAGTTGTTCACACTAGTTGTTTCCCTCCAGAACCAGGACTCGAACCCGGGGTATATAGCTTGCTCCTTCAGAGGCGACTGAACTAACTATGGCTCTACCAGGGCACGCCTTTATGTCCTTTAATTCAGCAGTTTCATTTCTACAAATCTATCTTTAAAGATGAGTTGCTCATGTGCTTCCTTAGCAAAACATTAGAAACAATCTAAGTATCTGCCATGTAGATATTCGGTGCACAGAGTAAGTTACAGAATAATACATACTGAAGACTCCATTTAGTCACATACATGCTAGTTCATATTAAATGCTGTTACGATTTTGTTAACGCACAAAGGAACCTGGAAGAATGCAGCTCATACTATTGATACTGGACATCTATAAGGACAGCAGAGGGAGAGGAAGGGGGGAGAGAGGGAGAAGGAGAGAGGGGAAGGGGGGAGGGGAGAGTGGGGAGAGGGAGTGTGTTGTGTGTGTGTAACAGGAGTACATACAGAGACAGGGATGAGTTGATATATATTTTGTTGTTTAAATCTTATATAAGAACACATTCAGGGCGCACCCCGGTGGCCTAGCTTACTCTGGGAGCAGTCCCACATACATCCTAAGATCCCAGGTTCAAGACCAGGGCTGGTGGGAAACACCAATGTCAACAACTAAATAAAAATAAAGCGCTTCTTCTGCTTCTCTTCCTGCCTGCCTACTCTTCTTCATCCCTGCCTGCAGCTTTCCTTTAAAAAATTAAAAAACACACTCATGAGTTTTAAAGCTAAAAGATGAGAAAGAAATGTACATACAGGAAAAAGCATCACAAAACTTTGGGTTTGACAGATTTCCTGGGTTAGCCCCTTTCCCAGACCCTCCACAGTACCTTCCTAGACTGTGTTCATGTGCACAATCACAAATGCTAGAAAGGGGTCCCACCCTTGGGTATGTTTTACTCAGTACCTCTAAGTATGTACACAGTTGGGTCAAGATCAACTTGATGGCGAGAATATGGTTATTCCAAATGTCTTATCAGTTGTGTGGTTGCCCTCTGGCCATCTGATGCTAATCAGAAGTATCTCAAGAATGGTAAAGGCCTCACGTGGCTAGTTGGCAGCTACCAAATCAGAGGAGCTGCTGAAAGGCAATGTAGAAGGATAAGGCAAGGTACTTTTCCACTGGTCCCCTGCCCCAAACACTCTAGACCCACGTATCAGCCGCCTCACTGAAACAGTATTCTTTGGAGATCAGACCATTAAGTCTCCAATTACCAAATACCACTTCGGATTTCTTACTTCTATGACTTAGACTGCCACACGAGTCATTAGGACTCAGTTATATTCTTACAAACTGAAAACTGTACAGAAGTCCTCCCTTATCTGTGGGAAATACATTCCAAGATCCCCACTGGCTGCCTGAAACTCTAGATAGTACCTTATATAAACTATGGATTTTTCTATCCCTATATATACTATGTTTTTTCCTTTAAATACTTACCTCAGATAAAGTTTAGTTTATAATTACGTATAGTAAGAGATTACTGATGATAACAAAATAGAGCAATTACACTACTTACTGTAATGAAACCCATGTGAATGCATTTTCTCTCTGAAAGTATAGTATATTATGTTTTCAGACTGTAGTTGACCTTGGGCACTGAAATCAAGAAAGCAAAACTGTGGCTGGGGGCAACTAGCTTATCCCGTCTTTCACATGTCCTGTCTTCAGCAGAAATGTGTGGAAAACTAGAGCAAAGCTGTGTGTGTAATGGACCGCAGAGACAAGGGTGCTCTCCTAGTACTATCTCCAGGACTGCTTCGCTCTCCGATACATTCTAGAATGTCAGACTGGAGTCAAGTATTACAGAATTTATCTTTAAAAGTCACACAGAGCAGTTTAAAGAGTCTAAAAAAGTTGAGTTAAGTAGAAACCATTAAGAAAAACCCCCCACTGCTGCCAAAAGATGAGCCATGACTTTTACGTATATTACATGACTTTTCATTAGCAAAATTAAAAATAGTTCCTGTAGACCATATGCCTACTAGACCATTTTATACTATAAAGTCCGAAATGCTTTTTTACTTTGGGGTTAAAAGTATGTGTTCTTTAAATAGTAAGTAAAAAAAGTTACTGAAACAGACCATCCTCAATGATCAACGACTGAGTCCTAACAGGAACATGCCATTACATCTTTTCAACTTTATTTCTGAGAACGGAACTGAATTCTATAGAGGATATAAAGATGGAAGGCTGAGTAGAAAACAAAAAAGGTGCCTAAGGCTTGACTATTTTAATGTTAATATTGTATACAAGTGTGTGACACTGGGCAAACTACTTAACTTCTCTGAGCCTCAGTCTTTTTATCTGTAAACTGGAGCTACCTCTAAGCCATAGGGCCACAGACACAAAAGAAATGTAGTGCATCTAACAGTGGCCTGCACAAAGAAGGCATGGAAAAACGAGTTTTCATCTTCATCATCATCGTTGCCATCATAATCTTCACGTGATATCATGCTTAAAAGAGCTCAGAGGACAATGCACGGCCTGCTAGCGTAACTAGACGCATATACAAATAACAGTCTCATAAGGATTTGGACCAAGTGCCAAAAAAGATAAGAGTATATTACTATAGGAGAAGGCTACTCAAGGTCTTTCTTGATATGACTCTTGCTGCTATATCCTGACAGACATTTCTGGTCTCTTTCCACCAAACTATAACTGTAATGAACGACTAAAATTCCCTGAACACACTGTTTTACATGAATCTATGCTTCTGCACATACAGTAATCCTCACTATTCTCAGTAGTTCTAGAAAGTCACAGCAAACACATTTTTAGTGAAAATGTTTTATGTGTCTGTTTAAAGACGTCTCATTTGATGTCTGCTGGCGAGTTCATCCGGAACGAAGCTTGTCTGACGCACGTGTTTTCTGAGGCACAGCACCGCCTTCTTGCAATCAGGAACACTAGACAGCATGACAGCACTGTGCTGGGGGGACGTTTTAAGTAGTGAAACTACCAACAAAAAGCCCCCAAATTTGAAAAACAAGGCACTAAATATATCCTGGAAAGGACATTTGTTTATAGCATGAGAGCTGAAACAAGGCAGAGTGTCACCTTGTTTGACCCTTGATGGAAAACATTTGTGCTGGGTGACGCGAATTTTCACCCCTGCCTGCCTGTCAGTGAGTGACTATGAAAGTGCTGCAAGTATAGATTTGGGGGTTACAGATTTTAGTGAGTAGGGGAATATATGAATATGGAATCTGCAAGTAATGAGGACCAACTGTTTACAGTTTCATCTAGAACACCCTTCTCTGCAGATTTCACCAGGCCAAGTCTTATCTCAGGACTTAGCCCCAGATCTCCGGGTTAGACAACTACTTAAAAATGCCCCACAGTGTTCAGATGGACCTGCTCACGACTTAGACTGTTTTTACAATGTTTACAGTGTCCATCTCCACCAACTGACTGTCATAACCTTAAGAGCAGGAATCACATCTCTTTGTGGTTTGGGACCCAAAGCCAAGCTCCGTAAAAGCAGCCCATTAAACACTGGTTGAAGAAATAGGCTTCAAAGATGGAGGTGTGTGTCCTGGTAGAGTGGTGGTTTGGTCTGCCGCCTTCAGCTAGTACAGTCCACATACATTCCAAGGACCTGAATCATGTCCCAGGACGGAGAGGAACAACCAAGATAAACAACTAAATAAAATAAACGAATCGCAGCTTCTTTCACCTCTCTTCCTGCCTGCTTCTGCTTGCTTCATTCCTGCTTGAATCTTGCCTTTAAAACAAAAGGGAGAGACTCCCTGAAAATGAGTTTGAAATAATGAAATTTTAACAACTAATTTAAAGATTTTAGGACAAAATCTGATTTTGACTTATTTCAAGTTAATGTTTTGTGTTTTCCAGGCTGAATTACCCTCAACTCACACTGTGAGAGGGATAGTTCTTGTTAAGAGATATATTTTCTTCAAGTCACTGTGAACTGCAACCACTGCCCCTCCCTGCCTTTTTTGGAAATAGACACTAAAAGCATCTTGACAGTTACTCTTAAAGAAACATGGTTAAATATTAATTTCATTTTTATACCTATTTTGGTTTAGGACAAGTGCCTCTTACTTGAACAGATCATCAGAGATGTGCAACATTAATTTTAGAAAACCACTCAGATAGGGAGATGAGCTCCCTTTGAAAATAACATAAAACTCTGCTTCACCACACCCACCCTCCTGCACCACGGCAGCGAGGATCCCTCCATGCCAGGTTGGTTTCATCTGTCAGTCTCATCATCTATAAAGATCTATTGCAGCAAAAATGGAAAGGGCTTCAGTTCAGTCTCTCCCAGTTTATATATGAAGCTCTTGAACTGAAGTAAACTTTTCTGTGTACCTGCCTTCCCAGGTACTTCTTTCATTAAAAATAGCAGTAGGCCAGGAATAAAATGATTTTTTTTTGTTTCTCAATTCTGGTTAAAGAGAACCTAGAAGCCGAAATTTGTACCAAGATTTGAAAACCTATGTGTCCTCTCATACCAAACACCAATTTCCCTTTTGCCTTTCCCCATGTCAGTTTATAGAGGGAGATGGTAACCAGACAGTTGACATTGCCTCTTCATCCCGAAAGAGCTCATCCTGGCCTCAGGAGGGTAAACTGCATGTCTACAAGGAATCCAGAGTTTGCTTCAGTGAGAGACACTAATGATCTCTCACTGCTTCACTGGGGTCTACTTTCACTCGATGTAATCTCTGATCAAACTCTTCACTTCCTCTGTGGATACAAATAGGGCCAGTTTATCCTATTCTTTTTGCAAAAAAGGAGCAAATAGCCATTTTTCCTGAATTACTGAGACTCCACAGATAAAATGAAATAAAAAACATCATAAGGTATCATAATATTAAGGGTAAGCTATGGTTTTCAGAAACTTTTACTTCAGTCACATATATGCATGTATGAGTTTACTGAGTAATGATATCAAACATTTATTATGGGTACCAGGCAAAAATTTAAAAGGTCATTGATCTCTGATTTATAGTGCTGAGTTACCCTACCCCTGCACTATTGCTGAAAGGTGGGGTAGCTTCTGAAATATTCCAAGCACTTTATTCTACACAATGCTTCCTCCCACTAGCTGACTCTGAACTCTGTGACTCCACTCTGGAAGAAGAGACTATATTCTGACCCCTAAAGCTATAATGACAGCCTCTCTGTTTTTTAAGCACGTTGCAGGTGTACCAATCATTTGGTACTTGAGCTTCCTTTTGGACATGCACGTTTCCTAACTAAACTGCAAACACCAGGACGGGGCGGGGTTTACTGAGCGCAACTACAGCAACTTGTACAGATGAGATGCTCAATTAACATTCTTAGAATAAGCACCTTTCCTCCAGCATAGTCCCCTTTTGGAATCAATGTCTACTGAAATCTGGCCAGTTCAGGGATTAGAAAAGTTTTTGCTCTAGGTTGCTTGCCTAGCCAAAATATTCATTCGACTCAGTCACCTTGTCCTATGCTTTTCTAGAATAACTATCATTAGCTACTGATGGTTTCCAGTTTTGAACTAGCACACTTTATCCCAAGGCTGTGTCTGTAAGACTGTGAGCTCTGTTAAACAAAACTAACTCTCACTATCTAGTGACAACAGATTATCCATTTTTCTTGGAGCTAGCTGACAGCCTTTTTAAAATTTGATACCTATACTGCTGCCTCTTAGGAAAAGTTGACTCGAGAATTTCCAATTCCCTCTCAACTACGCTACTTGATAAAAACTATTCTTATGCAGAAAGCCTTAATTTACTAAATATTTATTAAGTGTATAACTACTACCTATTTGACCTGACTTTAACGTGCTGGGATCATAGAACACAAAACACCATTTCAAAAAATAAAGTAATCTGGAGTTCCCTATGACCTGCAAATTCATATTAAGCAAACAAAACTAAATATTTATAATCCACAGATATAAAATCACACTTTTGCTACCTGCTTATTCATTTCTGTGATGTTTATCCAGACTTTGTTCAAGCCCAGCTCTCCAGATTCAATCTTCTCTAGTTGTTTTTGTTTGCTGAGTAGTTCTTCATTAAGCTTGGGAATTTCTTGGAATGAGCTTTTCTGATTAGATTCCACTAAAAGCAAAAATAAGAACAATGATAACCATGGAGTTCCCTCATGGCTCCAAGATGAAACAAAGATTATATAGTTAAGTAGAAAAGTTGGATCAAAAGTTTGTTCTGGGGGAAGAATGGCTGCATTAATACATATCAACTATACGATTCTTTATAAATGCATATCTTTAATAGCAAAGCCTCAGTTTTTTTGTTGGGTTTTCTTTATTAACTTAATAGGATGACATTCACTCCATTTCACACTACAATTATTTCACTGGACAAGCATTTGAGTGCTTCTGTGAATCTGGCATTGTGCCCTGGGAATACATAACCAAATAAGACCCAGTCCCTGTCCTCAAGACTGACTCTGTCCATCTATTTGAGGCCATTTCCCCTCAAGCAATACAACTCTTAAAAGTCAGGTGGCTGGCATGCCCTGGTGGAGTAGCTGTTGGGTCCCACCTCCTCTGGCCAGGTGTAGTCCACATATATTCTCAAGGATCTGGGTTCGTGTCTAGGGGCCAAGGGAAGCAAGCAAACAGGACGAGCAACTAAATAAGAATGTGCTTCTTCCTCCTCTCTCTTCCTGCCTGGCTGCATGCTTGTCTTTATACCTTCCTATACCTTTCCTTTAAAAAAAAAAAAAGTCAAGTGGCTAAAAATGACAACAAAGAATATCCACAGATAGTTGGATTTGAATCCCTGTTCCTTAACTTATAACTGTGCTCTTGAGTGAATTATTCAAATTCTCTGTGTTTAGTTTCCTCATCTGTAATACAGAGATAACATATACTTTGCAGAATTGCTAGAAATAAAGAATGGCTATAAAGTACTAAACACAGCTGAACAGGCATATAATAAGTGATAAATAAATGCTAAGTACCAGCTCAATTAAGGAGTTTTTAAAAATAAGTTAATGAAGACTTATACAAGCCTACATCATATACCTCTAAATGCTTAAATCTAATTTTTTCTATCTCAAATTGATCAAATGCGAGGTCTTAGCACCTTTCAAGTACTGTCATGATGACTAAGATTTTAAAACATTTTTTATGAACAGCAAACAGTATTTCCTTAAATCTTAATTTAAAAGTTCAAAATGAAATAGAAGATAAAAGAGAAAGTTAGGTGAAGTATAAGGTGATATTTGGCGTTTCCTTTGGGAAATGGTATTGCCTGAATAGGAATTTGTCTTCCTAAAGGAGAAGGCATGAAAGAGTGTTTTCTCTTTTTTCTTTTTGTGGACAATAAAAAATTGATAATGGCTGGTTCTCCAGAATAAAAGCTATATATTTTTTTTAAAAACATCATAGACTGCCTAGTTAGTTATTAAATGCTTTCTTTAGAATGAAAAATTAGCATAAAAGGCAGATATAAAACAAGTTGTCTTTTTCATTTCTGTATGGCCAGTCCTTTATCCCTGGCACATTTTGGGCAGTCAGTAAGCATTAATGTGCTGAGTAAATCTGGCCTATGCTCACCTTGCTTCTCATCACCATACCCACCTCCTCAATCTAATTTCTTGTCAAGCTGATTTTCATGACACCAACATGTCTCAGCTTCAGTGACCCTGCATATGTGATTCTTTCTGCCTGCATGTCCTTAGCTTGCTCCTCTTCATTGCTGTCATTTTAGCCTAGTTAGTGAGTGCCTTTCAAGATTCAGCACAGACAGCTGAACGCCCACCTTGGACCACCATCACTTCTTTACCATTCTGAACTCTACCAAACACATCACACTGCCACTAGACTGACAGAGAGCTGTTTGAGGACAGGGACTGGGTCTTATTTGGTCATGTATTTCCAGGGCTCAGCACAATGCCGGGTTCACAGAAGCACTCAAATGCCTGTGTCCAGTGAAATAAGTGGAGAGTGTGAAATGGCGAGAATGTCATCCTATTACGTTAAAGAAAACTCAACAAAAACTCCCCACAAAAATTACAAGTGGTGGTGCTATCCCCACTGCAAATAATCTGACTATCAGAAAATACAGAATTATTAGTGATAAGAAATTAGATACTTTAATTCATTTTTTAAAATATATACCAAAGGATTTCTCTATCAATTATAGAATCCTCAAGTGCTCTTAATGTAACATTTGATTTACACCTGGTGTACAATAATACATTATTCATCTTATATGATCAGAGCATTCTGCCAGTCTAAATTAATACAGCACTTAGTATTTTACTAAATTTCCTTTACATTTTCCATTACGTTATAAAGAACTCATCCTACATGTCTGCCATTCTCAGGTGCTCAAAATTCCCAAGTTGCATCTGGGGTGAGTCTCTTTCCTGTGGTCTATATAAACTAAATAGAAAGTAAATGTCGAAGAGGAAATAAAATGAACACATAAATAACTTGGGTCACATTTATTAATGAATAAACATAAAGCTGACAAGTCCTTAAAACAAGCTGAATTCTGAGGACCGTGTAAGCCAAGAGGGGATTATATCATTATCTGATTTGGAGCTTTTTGGGAGCCAAGCACCAGGCACTTGGATTTCATAAATAGGAGGAAGTGCAGCAAACAAACAACTTATGATTACTAATTCATGTTCTTTCAACACAGAGAGCAACTCGTTTAAAATTTAGTACATTAATATTCAAAAGAACTTACCTAGCTCATTTCCCTGATCTTCAAGATCAGATGACAGAGATTTCTGGATAGATTCTTCAAACAGAAAATATATAATACCAATAGCAATACTTTGTAAGTCTTTTTAATTTGTAATCAAGTTTTATGTAATTATTCAACTTGTTCTTGAGCCCTGTCACATGCCCAGTCCTGTATTAAGTGCACAGAAAAGCCCTGAAGCTCTCAAGTCTAGTGGGGAGTAGGGCGTCACCACGGAGTTAGGGTATGGTATGACACATGCTATGATAGAGGAATTCCCAAACAGCTTTGGTAGCACAAATACATTTTTATGTTTTATGTATGGGAAAATGAATACTCGGAAAGAACAGGGGACTTATTCAAGTTTTATAGCTAATAATGAGCAAGCCAGGAATCAATAGTCAAACCTGCCCCTAAAGCCAACACAATTATTTATTTTCTTTTCAGGAAGGAGCATTTTTATTTATTTTACTTCATGGTTCATCCTGATTGTTCCCCCCGGCCCTGGGTCATGAACCCGAGTTCTTGGGATGTATGTGGACTTGACGGAGGTCACAGTTTAACCATTAAGCCATCAGGGTGTGCCAAACAAGCATTCTTTCTAGTATACTCCAGCTTTTAGACATTAATATCACAACACCATTTTCAAGTTCTGTACTAATGACCAAGCTGCTACTTGGCCTATACGACCAGACAAGGTGATGCCTGATTTACTAACTTTCCTTCTCTTCTAAATTCTTTTCCCTTGTGCTATCATTTCATAGTTAAGTGACAGAAACTGATGGTTGGGAGTAGAATCTTTCTTAGATTAAGTGTGGACATCTTCTGAAACCTGGTTCTGGAAAAAGAATAGTGGGCTAAGAGTTTCAAGGCCAGCCAGCACTTTCAGCTGAAGGATCAAGTTACTCCTTGACCACAGGAAACCTCTCAGTGTTGCTTTTTATTTTAGCTATTTCAGCAAGCCGGCCTCCTTTTCTCACAGGTGTCTTGGGTAATTTATTGAAATAAAGGACAAGGGACACTGAATTTCTGAAAAATGTATTAAAGCCAGGTGGTCTTATTTTAGTTAGTGAATTGTACTATCCTCTTGAAAATCAGGAAATAAGAATAAACTTAATGAAATATATTTAGAGTAGAACCACAGTTCAAAGAAAGATTATTTAAGCTTAACAGGTTTGACCTAATTTAGTCAGGACAACTCTTATGCAAGTGGGCACAATGGTTCAGTTTATGAACTGACGATGCCCCAGGCCACACCTCCCTAGCATCCCTGGAAGTCAAGCTCTAGACATTACAGGTGCTGACATTTGTATTGTAGCATACTAAAGTCAACAAACATCTGGATTAACAAGTCTAAATCTGTTTCATTCAGCTGGCTGCCAAATGTAGCCAGGGTCCCAGGGGAATGTGGCAGAAAGCAGGTCTCTTAGCACAGGGTACAATTCTTGGCATCTCCAAAATATAGTATTTCCAGGGATTGCTGTTCATGAATGCTCAATAAATATTTGTTGACTGACTGAATGCCAGGTTTATAACATGTATATGCTTTAAATATGTGTTTCTAAACAAAGATATTTTCTGGAAAGCCCAGCTAAAGTATAAATTACATGGGTGTCCTGAAAACAAAGGCACAGAGCAGTCAGAGAAAGGAATCCCCAGACAGTAGAACTGAGCAATGTTTTGAAATGCAAAAGCAATTGTTCTATGTGCTCAAAACAAGTTACAGCACAGACCTAGGAGGCCCAACTAATTACTGAGAGATGAGGACACTGGCTACCTACAGTTAACAACATTCTGAGACTCTCATTTCCAAGTTTTGATTTTTCCTCAGTAAGCAAACACAGGCCTTAAAAATACATTGCAATCCTGCTAAGGACAACCATTAAGAAGGGAAAAGAACTAGAATGTGGATCTTATTCTTTCTCACACTGTACTCTGATTCAACTCGTTGACAAAACAGGTAGTTGATCAAGCGGATGATTCTGGCAAAGAACTGGGGTTTACCCAATCCCACTTCCTGAATACGAAGCTCAGAAGAAAATCAAAGTTAGTATTTCAACATTTCCAAGCAGAGTCATTAGGAACACAGTCGGGATGAGCTGTCCTGAGGTCAGGTTCGGAACTTGAGTAACTGCAGGCAGCAGTTCTGGGGTGAAAGCAATGGGATGTTCTATTGCCTGAAGTTTAAGATGGGAAGGAAACAACTCAAAATGCAGGTCTGGAGCGGGATTTCTTTATGACCTTTAAAAGTCTGGTGTTAAGTTTCTGGTGCACTAAAGCTGCTAAGGTCAGGGATTTGTGATTCATATGAAACTGCCTAGAAAATTTTGCTCTTGAAACCAAAAATCAAAGATCTCAATATTGATACAGTAAGATACTCAGTTAAATTTGGTTGAAGATATTATGCAAACATACCTTTCAGATAAAGTACTCTGGATGTGAAAAAAATTTTTTTTATAATTTAGAATATAGAAAGCTCTTCAACTTAAACAATGTCTCAAACTTTAACACTCACTCATGAGACAAATCTTTATTTGTGACTTGGGTCCTCCATAAATGCTGGCTAATATTATTGTCCATTCCTATGCTCCTCCTGCATGGTTTCTAAGGAGGAAACCGACAGACACTCCCATATTCCTTCTCCGATGGCCCTGCAAGGAGGAAGGAAACTGCCCAGTGTTGCTATAAAGTATAAAGTGGCAACAGGTAGAGGTTAACCAAGGTTCTATATTCCTGGACCCTAGTATTTACCTTCTGTACCCCAAGACTGACTATAATGCCATTATTTTAGATATTATATAACCTGGTGGTGCATAAAACAAGCTCTGTTTTATTTGTGGGTTTAAAACAAATATCTATTATTGTAATCAAGCTGACAGCTAAGAGTATAAAAATGTTATCAAAAAAAAGAACCCATTTAATTGCTTCATTAGAGTAGGTTGAACTCTTAATTCAGTATGGTTCATGTTCTTCCAGAAACTAAAAAAGAATTCAGGATTTTACTTTGAAAAGGGTGACCACTTACTTGTTCTAAATTTTTCCTTGAGAGCATCCAGATCCTCCTTCAGAGCAACTTGCATCCACACCAAGCCAACGCAGGCGACAACACAGGCGGCAAGGATGACGAAAGCACAGAGGGGATAACAGATCTTGCAGCATCGTAAATAGTCTCCCCTGATCATAGGAACAAATTCAATCAGAATACGAGAGTGATTAGGGTACAGCTTTATTAGAAATAGCATACATGTCGCAAGCAATTACCTTACTGAAAGAAGTTGATTTACCAGGGAACTCAGAGAACGTACTTAGATCTGAACAGCAGGTTGAAAGTGACTTATAAAGATTTTACCTACTGGATACAAAGGTTTCAAACTTCAGGACACAGAGGGAGTTCCTGTGGGCCACCGGAAGTACCTGAAGGCCCTGCAGGTCACTGCCATCATCATCAGTTCAAGTCTTTGGAGACAAGCTGAACTTAGGACAGTGAAAGATCAGAACTTCTCTTGCAATTCTCTCACTGCACTGTTATTTACGCATTTCTCTTTCTTCAATACAAACTCACTCCAGGGGATCCTGTTTCCATTTATTGAAACTTTATAAACTTTTGAGCAAGATTTACAGCAAATGTAATGAAAGAAATAGGAACTGTAGGTTGAAATGTACGCCAGGTATACCCTAGCTTATCAGCTCAGAAGGAAGGAAACAGAGGGATTAGATTTTACACCAAACTTCAACCAGCATGCAGGGTCTAACTAACCCAACAAGGTAACTATGCCAGTGGAACGATTCGAATTCATCATCTGGCACATCCTCCAGATTTGCCTTCCACTATACAACCTAACAAAGTTCACTGGATCCCTTTCTTTAACAACACAAAACAACAGACACTTTAAGCAAACAAAAACACCTTAAAAAGACTCAATTTCTTTTATTGCCGCGTGCCGCAAGCTTCTGCCTAGCCCTTGCTCCCATATCTCAGCAGACTACTGTGTGCTGAGAGGGTCCAAGGACGCCTCAAGTTTCCCTTAAACCGTTTCCCACCCTGACACCCAATTCCCAATGTCCTCCAAGCTCACTTCTAGATTTGTCTAGTGACTGCACCATCTAAAAGCTGTTTGGGAAAAGGTGTCTCTTTTTTATGTCTCTGCCATCCATCTCGTCTACTCCACATCTTTCTATAGTACTTTTCATACCATATTGCCTCATCACCAAGATTCAGACTCATTGAGAGGCAAAAAAGAATTTTTCAGTTTTAAGGTTCTGTGTCTCTTACACTTTTGAAAATGGTCTCTGCTCCTTTAAAAAAAAAGTTTCTCTGCTCCTATATCTCTGCTAGCTGCTTTGCTTCTACCCACTTGGTCTCTTGACACAATCTCTAAATCCATACAAATTTTCAATTCAGAGCTCTTCTTTATACATGAGAAGATAGATCTCTAATTTAGTCTTTATTAAAAACCTGAACTCATCTTCTCCCTACATCACTTTCCCTTTATATTCCAACCTCTACACTTTCTGTTCTCCCTAAAAACCATCACCCCTTTCCCTCAATTTACCCCCTTGGTAGTGCAAGGAGATTCCTTTCCCCATCCCACTGCTCACCACTGCATTACTCACTTGACAAATCGAGAGCGACTTCCAGCAACACCGAATTCCTCTTCCTCCTCCGAGCTGGACTCAGAGTCGGAGTCTGGAGGCTCAGTGCGAAGCAGGCGGTGGCCTGAGCCTTTCTTGGGCTTCTTTCTCCTGCTGTCTCCAGCCAAGCCGATCAATGCATTAAGCTCTTTGCGCTTTTTCATCTTCTTGTGTGGGGTGAGTGGAGCACCCACTCCTGAGCTGCCAGGTTCGTACCCGACTCCCACTTCTCTCACTGCCTTGGAGCTGCCTTCCAGGGTGGGAAATCCTGGGCCAGAGCCCCCGGTCCCCCCCCCCCCCAGGGGTGGGGCTGACCCGATTTGCTGGTGGCTGGAGACTGGAGCCCAAAGGACACTGGAACTCAGATGGGTGGGGGTGGGGGGGAGTCACATAGAGCTGGTGTTTCAAACGGATAAGGCCATGGGAGTGGAGTGTCAGTCACTTCAGAAGATATTAAGGGGGCAACCTCTGTTTCTCAAAGAAGATTAAAAAGTCAAGTCAATAATGAAAGATCCTTAGCCCTGACAAGTGGATATTTCTAAGGGTGCTCCGGGAGCCAGGGAAGGACACGCAAACGGGTGTGACAGACGTCCGGGGCTGGATATCCAATGGAGAGGGTAAAGAAAACTTGTAACTGGAGGAGAGGGGGAGGTGCAGAGCGCGACAGTGGGAACGCGCTGGTCCCTCTCTAGCTGGAGAGGTGACAGAAGGAGGGGGCTCCGGGTCAGTACGACCCCGACACAGCCTGGGCGCCGAAAAATACCGGGTCCGGGATGATCACCTTCTTCCGGCCTCTGTTCTGCGTTTGAAGGCAGCCGGAGACCGAAGACGATCCAGAGCCCGGCTGGGAGGGCTCGGCCTGAGAGGAGCCAGTGCCGCGCCCAGGGAGCCCGGGGAGCCGCAGCCCCGCAATCTGGACTTAGGAGGCGCGGTGGTGAGGGGCGACGGCGGCTCAGCCCACCTGAAGCGCTCCCGCCCAGAGTTCCAGGTGTTTCTGCACGGGCGACTCTCCGCAATTCACACACACCGCCTCCAGCTCAGCCGCGACTCCTGCCCCAGCTGCGGCTGCGGCTGCGGCAGCTCTCGACACGCTGGTGGCGGCTGCGGCGGCCGCGGGCTCCAGACCCGAGCCATCGCTCCAGCCCCAGCTCACTTCCCTTTTGGCAGCGGCCGCCGCACCGCCTGCCAATAATCCGTGCTTCCATTGGCCACCTTTCCAGTGACGTCACACCCGGGCGCGAGTGGTGGCGGGGAGGCGGGTCCTTAAAGGGGCTCGGTCCGGGCTGGAAGGCCCCGCCTACTCGTGAGTGCTGCGTGTGGTGTGGTGTGTGGTGTGTGGTGTGTGGTGTGGTGTGTGGTGTGGTGTGTGTGTTTCCTGAGAGGCACAGGCGTGGGCAAGCAAAGCATTTCAGCTGCCTGACCTGCTCTGAAAGTTCATCAGAGGCCCGGCCCCTACCTCTGAGCTGCACTTACCCGGCCTGGAGGCTCCGCCCACACTTCTGACTCGTTGGCTGTTTGTTAACAAGTTTGGGCGTGTTTCAGGTTAATGACCCGGTTAAACACATTCATTAAGTCAATATTTATTAAGAACTTACTACGTTCCAGAAACTGTTGTAGCGCTGGAGCCACAGCAGTGAGCAAGAGCCACGTTCCTCTCTTCCTGCATAGGGATGCCAGCTTTAGCAAACACAAACACAGGACATTCATCAGTGAAGTCTGAATTTCAGCTCAGCAACAGAGTTATTAAAGTGTGGCCGATGTTGCATCTGAAACTTTCTTTTTCTTTTTCTTTTTTTCTTAAATAAAGCAGGTAGGGATGAAGGCAAATAGGAGGCAGGCAGGAAGAGAGGAGGAAGCAGGAGCCACAGACTTAACTCCTGAGCTATAGGCTGGTCCATCTGGGACATCTATTGAAAAGTTACTCACTGTTTATCTGAAATTCAAATTTAACTGGGTGTCCTACATTTTATATGTCAACTTTATTCCTGCAGCTATACTCTAGTGGGAGGAAAGTAAAAACAGGCAAGAATAGGAAATGCCAGGATAATAAATACCTGAGCGAAATCCATACATGATAAGAGGGTAGGTTAGAGATGTGGAGGGAGGGAATGGTACAGTGGCCCTGAGGAAGGACTGACCTGGCAAGACCTGGCGAACACAGAGGAGAGAGTAGGAAATGAAGGCCGAGAAGCATCAGGGGCCAGATCTGCAGGAACTCCTGGATCATGGCAAGAACTTTGGGAAACCACTGGTGTTTTAAACTGAAGGGAGGTGTGCTCTGGCATAGTGTGAGTTAAAAGATCACTGAGAACTGTGCAAAACAGAGACGGGGAGAGGATGAGGGACAAAGGAGACCAGTTAGTTACAGACCAGTGTACAGACTCATCTCTATGAGGCGGATAGACTAAGGAGGCCGTGGTGGAGATGGTGAGCATTCTGAATGCTCTTGTAGATAGCATCAACAATATTTGCTGGTAGATTTGATGAAAGGTGTGAAAAACAGAGAAGTAATGGATAACGTTTGCAAAAAGCAAAGTGACATTTACTGACAAGGGGAAGAGCAAGTTTGGGGCAAGCTTGAGAAGCCAATTCAATACTCCAGTTAATTTTGATGTATCCACTTGGCGTTTTAGACAGAGTCTGGGGCCTGCAATTTATATTTGAGTCATCAGATACAGATGACATTTAAAGCAAAGTGCTTTGAGCTACTTGGAAGAAAGTCGCTTAAAGTAATTTTCATATCCGCATTTTTTATTGGGGCAATTATGCAATGTTTGTCTAGAAATCCAGCCCCCTCCTACCAAGACTGGGCTTGTGTCTTATTTGTCTTTATGTATCTAGTCCAGAGGTAGTTACCTAATAACAAGAACTCAGCGAATATGTGATGGCCACATACGTGGCTGGAATTGTGTAGACGTATGAGTGGAATTTTGAAACCAAGATTCATTCTCCTAATAATAGCTTGGCCAGTATGGAGGCCATTTAAATTCTCTCAGCTTTAGTTTTCCTCTCGGCAAAATGGGAATAAACATCAGTTTCACAGGACAGACAAATGAGAAGCTTGGGAAAGTGCCTTTTAAGCCCCACGTCCTGGGCAGTTATTCTGTTTTATTTCTCTCCCTTTGTTTCCAGAGCTGAGCTGCTCAATACAGTAGTCATTAACCACATGTGACAATGTAAATTGAGCTTCATTAAAATTAAATTAAACATTTAAATTAGTCCCTCCGTCTCATTGGTCACTGTGCTCCATGACCATGTGTGGTAAGGAGCTACTGGACAGCACAACACGCAACATTTCTATCATTACAGAATGATACTTCTATAATTGATTGAGCAATTCTGCCCTAGCATGTCCCTGAGGTTCCGAGGATGGACAGGAAAGAGACTTGACTTCAGGAAACATTTCACAAAGACATCCTATGTTCATCAAAAACCCTGGGCAAGAGAGTCCTTCCCACATTGGAAATACCTGCTCTTGCCAAGGGATCAGGGGATGAAGAATCTCAGAGGGCTGAGACTAGGCCAAGGATGCACCACTTGGCTGCATTTTCTTTCTGTTAGCCAGAGCCTGACATCTCTGCAGGTGGAAAGCTGCCCCAGGACGCAGTCCATGGGCTGGGCATGGGTGGGGAGGGTGCAGGAGTGGAGTTGAGAGCTAAGGCGATGCTTTTGCTAGATCGTCATTCAGACCCTGCCTACCTGTTTGTCTATTTTCCACAGATTACACCCCTCCTGTGCTGGGTAAATATCCTGTAGGATGCTGAGTCACCCTTTGAATGCTGCTGGTCGGGTGTTTTTCAGGAACTCTGGGCACTTCTCTGACCTCCTCCCTCACGCCTGGGACTTTAAAGGCCAGCAATGAGGCCAACCCTCTCAGAGCAAGGTCATCTGTGCTGAGCAGCCTCTGTTGCCCTCCCACGCAGGACTCTCGAGGGCTGTGGCCCATCTTCTCACTGGAGGACGCTCACATTATGACCCTATGTCTATGGAGTCCTGTTATCCTGCTCAAAACTCGCCTGAAATGCAGGGTGAACTTCGGGATGCCATGCTACAGTTCTGGTGTATCAAATTTCTTGTCTGTCTGACAAGATAAGGATAGTCCTTGCCCAGCCTTCTGCTCAGTGCTTTTCAGGGAAGGAGGTGGCATGGATGTGCTTTATACTCTGTGAAGTGTCATGCGGTGGGTGATGCCTGATGAGCCCTTCTAGCAGTTCTCTGGGGGAAGGTAGTTAAAGATGACTTTCCTGGACACAAAACTCCATCCTGTAGAAGTGGGAGAGCCAAAGCCTGAGACCCTGTGCTGTGCTGGAAGACTCCACCGAGCATTTTCACTTGGGAACACTGAGGCCGAGTTGGGGCACACTTGCTTAGAGTCATGGCCATAAATCAAATTCAGGTCTCTAATTTCTGGATGGAAACACTTTAATATCTGAGAGTCCTCTCTCTTCTGGAATCTAAGTCTATGCCTGACTCTGCCACCTGGCAGCTTTGTAGCCTTGGGCAAATAACTGAGCCTCTCTGAGCTTGTTTCCACTTTTGTAGAATGGTGCTAATAATAGCACTTAGGACTGGCCCAGTAGGGCAAGTGCAAATGAAAATTCAGGGTCTCTTGATGAATGAGCAAGAAAAATTCTATTTTTACTTTTCTTCCATAATATCTTGTGCAGCCTGTCACAGTTTATTATTCACTATAGAATACCATACTCCCTTGGGTTATACCTACAGAGGCTTGGGGGTCATGCCTCATGACTTGGCATGCACCTCCAGCCCACACCCACCTTGTGCCAGCATCCAGGCCCCTTCCTAGGGTGGGGGCAGTGTGGGGAATGAGCCACCGAGAAGCCATTCTGAGGAGGAGACAGTGATAAGAGGCAGGAATATCTGCGAACAAAATCTCCAAGTCTCCAGTAAACCAGACTTCACTTACAAAACACACATTCAAAGATAAAATTAAGAATTTCAAGACAGAGACCGCAGAGCATTAAACTCCAAGTGTGGAGTTTAATCTCCACTCCTGAGTGGGGGAATCTGTGCAGAGGCACTGGGCGCACACCCGTGGTGCTCACCCTGATAGCATCTGCTCGGAGCAGCTGTGAAGCAACATGTCTGACCCACAGCAAATGCTCAGGAAAGGTGCTCACCACGTGATTATTAACCATGAAAGGTGATTATTTCGGGTTTATTAGATGTGCTTTTGAAGATGGCCAGTTGTAATAATACATCTTCACTGATCTGCTTCCATGTGCTACAAGAAAGCTCTTTGGGTGCATCTGGGGGAAAGATGGTTAGGTTCACTGCCTCCGACTGAGCAGTCCACAAGACCTTGAGTTCATATCCTGGGGCTGCAGGGAACAACCAAGATGAACAACAAATTAAAAATAAATAAATGGTTTTGCCTGCCTGCCTGCCTACTCACCCTCATTCCTGTCTGCACCTTTCCTTAAAAATGTTTTTTTAAAAAATGCTCTACATCATCTTTCTTGGTGCTTTGCTATAGTTAAAGTGTGTGTATGTGGAGGTGGGGGATGTGGGGAAGGAACAGAAATGAGATTTTAAAAACACTTAGATATCAGCTATTTTTGTGTTAATCCTCACTGCACGGAACTGACCCTCATGAGGCAAATGTCTGATTCTTGGTCTGAAAAGGAGGTTGATGCTCAGAGATGGAAAGAGGCTTGACCAGGGACACATGGCATCAGTGGCAGATGGTGGGACCTGAATCTGGTTCCGTTTGCCTCTGAAACCTGAGTTCTGCACCCGGTGCCCAGCACCATGCTGATGGAGTCCACTGCCTGTGGCCTTTGTGTACTGCTCCTCGGAGAGGCACCGCCAGCAGAGGCATCTCACCTCTCCTGGGTTGGCCTCCTCTGCTTCCCCCAGGCCCTGCCCCATTCTGCATCTCTGCCGGCAGCTGCATCCTGTACCCTGATGAGAGGCCTAGGGACAATGGGAAGGGAAGGACTGGTGGTAGGAAAGGGGCCAAGCTCCAAGCAAAACAATACCCTCTCCTATCCCTTGGTCCCGGCTGCCGGAAGCAGCAACTGGCCCTAGCACTGCTGTGGGCTGGGTGAGGGCTGCCCTGCCGGGACTCCCCTTCTATGTCTGGCACAGCTCCCCTGGCTGCAGCCTTTTGTGCCTTGGCTTTCGCATCCTCAGCTTCTCAACCTATCAACGGAGCTTTAGGCATCCGGAATAGGACCTAGTGCCGGAGGGACCTCAGGGATTCTTTGCTGAACTAAATAATTGGAGGAGCAGAGAGATCTTTGAGTTTCTAGGCATCGTCCTTCATTTGGCGACCTTTCCCATCCATTCATCCATCCGTCCATCCATCCAACAAACCTGCCTCGAGGGAGCTCCATTGGTCCAGGCAGTCGGTGTGAAGCCCTGGACACACAAATAATGCCCAGTCTCTACTGTAACAGTTTCCAGGGATCAGGCAATGGACCTTAGGGTAAATGCCAAGAAGAGGTGGTTTATACTGGGGGGAAAAAAAGCTCTCTGGAGTGACTGGTTTTTCGTTTTTTTTTTTTTTTTTTTTTTTTGTTTTTAGGGTGAGAACAGCCATCCTGGGAGGAAAGAAACTGCACTCTGGTTGCCAGCCCTCACGCCAGCCCCCTGCCTCTCTCCTGCCCTCTTCCCCTGTGGCTTGCGCTGGAGGGGAGGCTGCACCCGGCCACAGAAGGAGCCCTGGACCTGCCTATCTCGGTTGAGACTTACCCTGCAAGTTCTCGTTCCTCTGTGCGCCTGGTTCCTCATCTGTGAATCTAAACCAACTAATGCTCACCTCTTGGCAGTGCCTGTGACAAGGACTACATTTAAATGGCGCATTTCAAGGGAATTGCTAAGTGCAAAATGGACAAGGAGGCCAGGAAACAGATCTCAGAAAAATTCCATTTGAACCACGCATAGTAAAGGCTAGGCGAGAAGGTGATGGAAACAAAGGGGCGCTTTTGTAACGGAAGAAGGGGTGCGTGTGTGCGCGCGCGCGTGCACGCGCTCTCCTTCCATCAAGGCTGGGTTTTGTGGATGAAGGAGTAATTGGCAAGAGACACTGAGTCAGCAGTGCCTTTGGGGGAAGGCAGGTCTAGAGGAGGCTTCTTGGGCCCTCCTGAATCCTTTTCTGAGGGAACAGTACGGGTTCTGTGTGTCTAAGTTAGCCTTAGAGTGCAGCTCCAGCCCCCTGGAATACCAGCCTCCATCACTTGAGAAGACCGGCACTTCTTAGAGGCAATAAAGACATGTGTGGTTTTCTGCTGCCCTCTGCTGGTATTCTGGACAACTGCACTTCTTAGATGGAGGCCTTCCATTCCTAGAAGCAATTCTCCTATGTCGAGTTCAGATAGTAAGATCATATTCCTGTGGTCTAAGGACTTCTGGGGGTGTGTGTGTGTGTGTGTGTGTATGTGTGTGTGTGTGTGTGTGTGTGTGTACAAGAAAGAGAAACAATAATATGTAAAAGCACCATGATACAAGATGCAGAAAGGGTATGAAGTATGGCATCAGGGAATGTTTTTGAAAGGTCATTTTTCATTTATTCATCTCTACATTCATCACATATTTACAGAGTTCTTCATGTGCTTTCCAATGCCTAGTTTAAGTGTACCTGATTCCAGAAAGCATTTCCTGATTCCTTCCAGGTTGCCTAAGTATCTCTTCCTCTTCCTCCTTCTACTCCTTTTCTTATTGATGCTAATTGCACAAAATTGATTTATCTATCTATACTTGGTTCAGGACACCATCATCATTAGTTCTTGTGCAAATCGCTTTTCCTCTTCCTCCTTCTTTCCCTTCCTCCCTCCTTCTCTCCATATCTATCATATATATTCATATTGCCATCCACAGATAAACACCAATCTGAAATATGTATGTCATTCCTTCGATTAATATATATAGCTCATTTTTTGTTTAGTTATTTTTGAAATTTATAAAAGGGGTATACATCATTTGTTGATTATGTTGCAATTATTCCTCCCTTACTGAAATTAAAGATTTCACACAATATGTAGTTGCCTTGTGTCTTTTTATTTCTTTAATCTCAAATAGTTTCTTTCTTATCATTGACCTATTGCTCCTCTTTTTTTAAAGTGTCTTTTAGAACAGAAATAATTATTTTAATATTGTTCATTTTATTATTATTTTCTTTTGTGATTAGCTTTTTATAAATTGTTTAAGAAGTTAGTCCCCAGATCCAAGTTAGATAGATATTAACCAATATTATATAGTAAATGCTTTAAAATTTTTGTATTTTCTATTTTTATCTAGTTATCCTAAACAGATTTTTTTTATATATGGGAAAAATATGGATTCCATTTCGTGGTTTCTCATTTTTGTCACATTATATGCTATGCCTGTTTTAAGATAGTCTATGTTAATGCATATTGGCCAGTTCATAACACCACACTGTCTTAATCACCATACTTTTGCAATATGTCCAGGATAACTAGGATGGTGAGGCCTTCCTCCCTCTTCTTCATCAGAAATAGCTAAGATATTCTTGGCTCTTTCATCTTCCATAATAATTTATAATAAAATTTTCAAGTTTAATTAAAAAAAACCTATGGGTATTTTGATTGGGGTTGTGCTGAATCTAATATTTATTATATTAAATATTTCCATTTAGAAATATAGTCTCCATTTATTCAGATTTTCTTTAATATCCTTTTTATAGTAATATTCATTATTTCTTTAGTTCACATGATAAATTCCATTTAGGCTATTGAAATTTCATCTCAGTGTATATTTCGCACCGCACCCACCACTAGAGTTCCAGAGTCCCTGACCACCACCTTTTTCTATCATCCTCCCTCCCCACCATAACCAGTCCCGAGCCCTGTTTGGTTTGTTTTTTATTGGCATTTGTATATCTTATAGTGAGACTTTTTCTTTTTTTTGCAACCTTTATTTTGGAACAATGTTAGTGCTACCTAGAATATCCACAAGAGTAGTAAATCAAAACACACATACCCTTGTAGCATTTACTTTAGCTCACTATAGTTATATAAATGTTACATATTCTTTATTTTAACCTTTTTTTCTTTTTTCTTTTTCTTTTTTTTTACTTATTAGGGATAATGTGTCTTCTTTGAACTTTCTCAGCTCTTGTGCTTCCCTCAGTCATGGCACTGATTCATTCTATCACTATTGTCTGATTATTTCTCTGTCTTCTACCAGTCTGAGAATTCTTGAGCACAAAGATTGATTTATCTTTCTTTTTCTTTTTTTTTTTTTTAAAGGAAAGGTACAGCAGGAATGAAAGCAAGTGGGCAGGCAGACAGGAAAAGAGAGGAGGAAGAAGTACTTTATTTTATTTAGTGGCTCGTCTTCGTTATTTCCTGGGTCCCGGGTCTTGAACTGGGGACCTTGGGATGTTTGTGAACAGCACCCACTGAACTAAACTGCTAGGCCACCAGGGCACACTTATTGATTCACCTTTGAATCCATGGTACTAGTCTTGGCCTAGAGTGGATGGGAATAATAATAACTGTCTCTTGAGCACTGTGCTATGCATTTTATAGAAATATTTTTTTTAAACTTCCCAGTTACACTACAAGATGGATGCAATTATCTACATTTAAAATGAGGAAACTGAGACTTAAGCAATTTAGCAGAGACCACATAGCTAAAAAGAGGCAGAACTTGGATTTGAACGCAGATCTAACTCAATACTTTTCATCTTTTTTTAAAATTTATTTTTAATTTTTTAACTGCTTCCCTAGTGAGTTAATGAGCAAATGAATAGGAAGAAGGATGGGGGTTCCTTCAGCCTCCAGGGTGTTTAGGAACATCTCTTGGAGTCTTTACCTTGTTGAAGTTTGAGAACCAAGGCTGCTAGTCACTTCGTGAAATCCCACTAATGTCCTGAGGCCCATCTTACATTCTGCGACTGTCCCTCTCCCAGCTGCCTTGAGGGCAGTAACATGCCCGGGGTTCAGGAACCAACAGGACCATCACAGGGACTGCTGTCCTGGGACGACCCACACCGACTCGGGCAGCTTGAGAGACAGACCCGGGCTTTTCCATGGACCCCAGAAGCGACCAGACAGCTCTGAATCCTCAGGGATCAAGGGTTCACCATCTACCCCAACTGTCTGTCCCCCTCCAGCTTTGGCAGTAGGTGGCCTGTGAGCCTTCAGTCTGGGACTATCTGAGGGATAAGAGAAGTCCCGTATGGGCCTGTCTTTGCCTCATTGACCTGCCTCCTCATTTCAGGCCGTGTACCTTTTACATGGCTAGAGGTAGCCAAACCTAAGATTAAGGGGTTCAACTCATCAAATATAGTCTAGAGCTTATGTGTGTTAGGGTTGGGGAGAAAGAAACATCCGCCTATATTGCTGTTGAAAAGCACCTATGTCTTGTCCAGAAGCTCTGAGATATTATTGGGGAAGATAATTATGCCTTAAACTAAGTCACTTACTTTCTGTAATTGCAAGTGAGCATTATTGTTAGCACTGAGCTCCCTGGAAGCCAAAGCACCAAGGGAACCACAGTAAATTTTAGCAATTCTTTTCATAAAATCCACCAAGTCCCCTAAGATGTAAATAAGTGCGCTTCAAATAAACAGTTCCTTAGTTAAATCAACAATGTTCCCAGAAATTCTATCAGTTTGGGGATTCAGGATAAATTTCCCTGCTAGATATCCACCTAGAGTTATCTAGCAGGATCAGCAAGGTAAAGTCAAAGCAAAACTTTAGAGGTAAGTGTAAGTCCTTCAGGAGTCTGTCCAGGGATTTCAGCGAGAAGGTATTGCAAAGTATGGTAAGATATTGAGAGCTTTACCCAAATACGAGGTGGGTTCATACTCAGAGACAGCTTTGGCTTTAGCTGGTTGCCTCTGGTGACCTTCCGCATTTCTCTTTTCGTTGCTTTGGGGGAGACAGACTTGAAAACAGAAAGAAGGATTATGACAAAAGATGCAAAGATCGAAGACCCCACAGTTCATCTTGGACTTGGTTTTAGCATCTGTCATTTTAGGCCTAAACTAGGTCGTTGGACTGGGTTGACATAAGAGCAGGCCTTTCCTAGATTCTTCCAGACACAAACTATTCCCGTCACATCCATCAGTTCTTTCCCAAAGCATGACTGTCTCTCCTACCAGATTTGAGCTCCTTAAGCAGGGCCATTGTCTTACGTCTTCTGGGGCCCTCAGCATGGTAGGGAAAGGTCATCAGGAAGTGTTTGAACATTAACACTTGCAGGGTAGCTCAGGTTTTCAAAAACTTCCACAGTTACAATCTGTTTTCATAGAAAAATGTAATCATATGCTTTTGAGTCATAGAATCTCTATGAAACATGGCAGGATCATCATCCTATTTTATAGCCAAGGTAACAGAGGCTCAGAGTGGTGAAGTGATGCTTGCATCTTCACCATAAGTGGTTAGGTCTATATGTTGGGTATATCTGCTGTCTCTGGAGTAATATTCATTGAGGTTGGTGTCCTCCCTCTGGGGGACACTCCGTATAGGAAGATTCTTACTCTTCGTGGAGAGGCAGGGAGCTCTGTCCCGTCTGAGCATTCTGTGATTCTCTCCCCAGTGGAGACTGCCTTTTATGGCCAGCAGAGGGAAGCATGGAAACAAGGAACTTTCTAAAGTCCAGGACTGGTTTGGATTCATCTTCACTTTATATGAGCAGTCTCAGCAGAATTCTAGGCAAATAATAATGATTGCCATTTATGGGTGACCTACTATGTACTATATAATTATTATATCTATTATTTCTAATCCAAAGCAACTATGCATGGAAGGGATGACTGATTCTATTCTTCAGAAAGAGAAAATGACCCAAAGATTAAGATTTTTGCCTGAGTCCATGGTTGTGGTAAATGGTATACCTGTGATATAAACCAGACCTGTTGGTTCTAAAGGATTATTTTGCCTCCCTAAGCAGGCCCAGGACAAAAGTCTACTAAGTGACTATGTTAAATGAAGTCAAGGAAGGGTTCTTTTCCCTTCCAGACAACCTACTTCTTAGAGTAAAAAACACACAGGGTTGAGCACAGATACACTACTAGAGATGGAAATCATCCTTCTCCCTGCCTTCTTCTCAACTCTGTCACTACCCAAGATCTCTGTGGAGCCTGTTTTGAGTCAAGCAAACTCTACCTTTCTCTAAAATGCCATGTTGACACTTATAGGTGAAAATTAAACAGACTGGCCAGCCATTCTGGGACTAAAAAAACAAAAGATAGTCTGCTAATCTTGACAGCAGACCCCACGCTGTCTGAACCACCTCTGTCTGAAGACCTTTGCCCACCAATAGGAGACAGACAGATGGTCTTGGGAACCAATCCCAAAGTGTTACCGCAAATAACCTGACCTCAGACCATCTTTCTGCCTGACCCTTTGATACTCCCTTTTGCGCTGACGCTGGTGTACACGCCTTGGGACAGACCCTTGCTCATGGACCTGATTCATGAATCCTTTTCATGAATAAACTCCTTTACCAATTATGTTAGTGTAAGGATATTTCTTGGTCAACCGTTTCCCATGATGCTTTCCTCTTTCTCTTTTCTTCTTTCTAAAGCTTCCCCTAATACTTCTAAAAAGGAAAAAAAAATTTTTCACTGTGTAGGGAAAAACCCAGTTCTTCCCTACCTGGTGTTTCTTCCCTGCGAGTCTCTTACTACTTACACAGAACACTTCTGGTTACCAAATGTATGGTTTTTCCAAGATCATCAAACAATTATCTGGATACAAGTTGGACGTCCTACAATTCAGCTCAATTCTAACGCTATCTGCCTGGAAATAGCATCAGATCCCACAGGTTAAGAGCTCAGTTCCATAAGATTATTCCTGCTCCACCCTCCAGTTCAGATGCCAGTAGCAATCCCAGGTTGGTCTCTGTACTTCTGTTGAACCAGCTTTAGAGGGGAGGCTCCAAAGACCACCCCCACCTTGGGTTTGACTAATTTGCTAGAGTAGAACACAGAACTGGGGAAAAACTTTACTTATATTTACAAGTTGATTTGTAAAAGGATATGATAGAAGATACAGATAAATGCCGAGACAAAAATATACATGGAATGAGGTCTGAGGTGCAGGAGCTTCTGATGCTGGAGCTCCAGTGCATCACTGTCCTGGGTACTCTGAGAAGCTCTCTAAACTTTGTAAAGAAATTTGGGATATCAACATAATTGATCATTAACTCCATCTCAGTCCTTGTCCAGTCTCAAGAAAAAGGGGGACAGGGTTGAAAATTCCAAGCATCTACCCATGGTTTCGTCTTTCTGGTGACCAATACTTTTTTAGCTTTTAGCTTTTTGATGCCCAAAAAGCACTCCTACCAGCCAGGAAATTACCAGGGTTTCAGAATCTCTGTTTCTGGGATGGAGTCAAAGGCTGTGCTATTGCAATTTACAGATATATATATATATATATATATATATATATATGTATACATGACTATATATGTATATATATATATATACATATATATATATGTATATATATATATATGAAAGCACTAAAACTCCCTTGTTTCTTCCTATGTTTCGTTGTTGTCTTTTGTTTGGTGGACTCTAATTCTGAAGAAGTGATTTTGAGTTCATGATCTTTTCCTTCTCATCTTGAGACTTTTGTTTTCAATCCTCATTGTAGGAATTTTCTCTGTAAACCTTCTTAGGGATCTGGCCATGCACATGTTCACTCTTGCTATGTGTATTGTTGTTGGGAGTAATTATTTTTCAATCTATGGTTAAGCTAAAATTCTTCTAACTTTGTTGAGTTGCTGTGGAATTGGACTTCCAAATTTAAAGAAAAATTTTAGAGTGCTCTCAATTTAAATTTGACTTATTGTATAACATAATAAGTTGGAAAGAAAATGTAAAGAGATTATATTGTCTAGTCTTAGGGAATGAAAGATTATAGCCTTGCTTTAGAAATTCCTGCTTTGCTGGGCCAATAACATTAAAGATGATTTAAAGATGCAGTGACTACTAGGAGATTTAAGCTTCCCAAAACCCATGGATGTTAAAAAAAAAAAGAGGCACACCCTGATGGCTTAGCAGTTAAGTCTGGGGCTCCAACCAGCATGGTCCACATATAGACTAAGGACCCACGTTAGAGACCCAGGACCAGGGACTGGGGGGAGGGGGGATACAATCTTGATGAACATATAAATAAATAAATGCTGCTTCTTCTTCTCTCTGCTTGCTTTCTTCAGAGAGAGAGAGAGAGAGAGAGAGAGAGAGAGAGAGAGAGAGAGAGAGAGAGAGAGAGA
>RJWH01000372.1:0-69411 GCA_004363575.1 Solenodon paradoxus | reverse complement strand
TATTGAATGAGACACTTACTGTATTGGCATTTAAATGTCCACTAGAAGATATAAGAATTCTGAATGGGTCCTCTCTAGTATATACTTTGAGGGTCAATAGACATTTTAAAATAAATAAGAGATTTCAGTCTATCTCTTTTTCTTTTCCCCTCCCATCTCCTATTTTTTGAAATTTCCTATTCATAAGAAAGAAAACCATAGGGTTAGGTGAGGTTTTTTCTTTCCTTCATCTGAGGACTTGGTTTGCAACAGAATATGGTCAAACATAGATGTTAATGGAACTCTGAAGTTAGAAGTCTGTTGCCAGCCCTCAGGGGAATTTATGTAAGTCTTTATTTTTGTTCACCTTTGGAAAAAATGATTTTGGTCAAACTGAAAAATGAATGCAGATGATGATAAAATATTTATTGGTCTTTTCCTTAGACTAAGGGAGAGAAAAATCTGAGAAGTTCAGAAGGTAATTCCATCCCTGGAGTGTTATCTTACCTGAAAAATCTGAGAAGTTTAGAAGGTAATTCCATCCCTGGAGCGTTATCTTACCTGGATAAGATAAGGAGCTAAGAAAAAAAAAAAATTAAAAAATGAGCCTGGTTTAAAATCTAGACCTCTATTTCAATGGTTCATTCATTCATTCATTCATTCATTCATTTTTATTTTTATTTTTAAAGGAAAGGTGCAGGCGGAAATGAAGGCTAGCAGAGGTAGGCTGGCAAAAAGAGAGAGGAGGATGGAAGAAGCATTTTATTAATTTCATTTATTTTTTTCTTTGTTGGTCTCACCTGCCCTGGGATGAGGACTTGGGACCTTAAAATGTATGTGAAGTATGCCCAAAGCCTACTCCACCAGGCTGTACCCCAATGGTTATTTATTAAAGTGAGTCTTATTTTACTCGGCACATGGCTATAATTTCAAATAAAAAATTGTCCATATGTCATTGGATCATGAAAGACTCCTTTATAACTTACTAAATTCAGAATATAGCAAATGAATCTGAATGTTTCTTTAGATGCAAATAACAGAGGAGTGTTTTGTTTTTTTTTTTTGGTAAATAAAAGCTACATTAAATCTTTGGCTTAATTTGCAAAGGTAGTCTTTAGAATATTTAATTGCATATGAAGAGGATAAATCTTATATGAAGGGAAATATTTATAATCTTTCCGAAAGGGAATGAGAGAAGATTGTTAAGGAAAGTAAAGAAAGGATTTTATTGGGCAGGACATCTCTATTAGTTAAGTCTGGACTGTTTGCTTTTAGAATTCCAATTCAGGAAGAGGCAAAAATGGTTTGGTATTAAATTCAAGTGGAGGATTAGCAATTCTAGTAGATGTTTAACATAATTTTGAACCCATTGCTTCTCTTTAACATTACTTGTGCATTTTTCTTTATATCCATGGAATAAAATTACCCTAAAATCATACTGAGCTAAAGGGTGGAGATTTGCTGAGTAGCTGACAAGAAAAATAATTGATTTGTTTTCATGACATTTTAAGAAGTAACAAGACTGAAATGAAGTTGTTTTTGCTAAGCCCTCATCACCAAATCTAGTTACACCCCAGGCATGTCAACCTGTACCTTCTTGGTCAGGAAAATTGCTTACTTAGCAATCTCGAGCAATAGATTTTATAAATCTCTCAAATATGCTTGGTAACTTGAAACTGTAAAGACCATTACTGAGTTATATTAAATAATGAGAATTAACTACTATCTAGATCATATTACTGAGATATTTATTCCTGAATATATGTCAATTTCTGACAGAAAAACTAAGAGTTTGAATTTATAAATACATGCTTCGAGGCCCCTAAAAAATTGTGCTCTAAGGGAGCATATCATTTTGTGAGTCTTCTGATTTGGAAAAATGTTGATGAAATAGACTGGTTTTTTTTTTATAATTGCTTAAAATTACAAAATGAAAGTTTTAAAGGTTAAAGTTATAACTAATGTAAGAAATTAAAGTAGATGAAAATAAGGAAATATAGCTGCATGCAAAGAAACTAAGATGTGTATTAAGGAATAAGTTTTAAGCTGAAATAGGTTATTCCGAAGTGTGATCAGACCTGATAAAAATCAAAGGAATTCAAATTAAGTTGTATAATATATTTATGTAAAGTCAAATTTTAAGTTCTTCCATCTGCTAAAAGGACAGAGTGGATTCTTAAATTGTGATCAACTTTTGCTAACGGTTTGCAAATTGTTTAAGAGTTTCACCTGGAAAGATTTTGTGCCTCAAAGCAAGTTATCTCTATCAAACCACTGATAAAGGTGAAGTTAGGAGCTGAGCCCTGTCATAACTATATGACTTTGATTAAATGGTTAATTAAATATTATTTCATGCTAGTCTTAATAAATGTTTTGAAACTTTTAATCAAATTTTAAATTAGAAGATTTGTTTCTAACAAAATATGGGAAGTTTTTAGGAAGCACTCCTAAGATAGCCCATATAAAGAAATTATTCTCTCTTTGTAGAAAGAGAGATATTAAAAAAATCAGATTGACTTGGTATGATGAAATCTTGTGGGAAGCTATGTTAAAATACAGGTTAATGCTCAGCTTTCTTAATATACATTTAGCTCTAAGAGTTATATAAATTTCCTTAAAGTCTAATGTATATGTTTGTAATTTAGAATACTCATTTTGAATTTTATATGCCACAAATTAGCAATCCTTATTAATTGTGTAATAATTAGATATTTAGCTTTGATACTTTATAAGTTTTTTGTCATTTATAGGAAGTCTATTCTAATGGTTGTTTGTGTTCAGAGAGATTCATGGAGAGGACATTGACAATTTATCATAAAAACTGGATCAGAAATTATGGAAAACTGGATTTATAAAACTGCTAACAGAGTTAATATCAAGAAGTAAAAGGGACAGAAATGAATATAATATTTCCACGATTTTTTAACTTAAATCATTATAAGTTCTTTTATGATTTGCCAGATTAAAAAAGTTATTTTTCTCTTTTAAAAACCAAGCTTCAGCAATCTTAAACATGGTTCCTTATTGTTAGCAGAACAGAATACTTGCTTTTCTCAATACAATTAGAAATGTGAAAACTTTTAAGTGTTTATTTCTGAAGCCATTATTTCTGAAGCCATGCAAACTGGAGATCGAGAACTTAATATGAGCTCTCTGAATACTTGATAACATCTGGTAACATTCCAACTGAACCAGAACCTGTCAGATTGCTTCACCTTGTCGTCTGAAGTTGTTTCAAACCTGACGTGAAAATGTGGACTGGCCACCCTCAGCTCCCACTAGAGTCATGGACTGAATGCCAATGATTAACATTTCTTTGATTTCTTTGGAAGTACCTCTCCTTATTGTTTGATATAGAATTAACTTTGCAAGGCCACCCCTATAGGCAACCTTGAATTATGAATTTCCAAGGCTATTCCCAGAACCCAGAAGCAGCAGATAATACGGGTAGATGGTTTCCCCAAGATTGTGGATCAAGATACCTCACTCTTGTCTACTCTTCCTCTCCCGTCTTAGAACTTCCTATACTCCCGTGTTAAAAAAAAATAAAAAATAAAAATGGTGGGTAGAATACCTTTTTCTTCTAAGTGAACATTTTATGGTTTTTAGAAACCTGGCCTGAAGCTGCTAGTCAGTGTCTATCCTCCTCTTTCTAAGCTTTTCATCATGAAATCATTTGGTTCATAGTAACCCTCTCTTTTTCAACAAGTCAGGCACAGACCAAACACCCTTTTGCCAGTTTACAGAACCCTGACCAGGTTAGCAAATCCATTGGATTTTGATCATGTCAATGTCTAGACAGTGTGACAGAAACCAGAACCAGTTTTTGTTCCTGCTGAATTGAATACCTGGCAGACAAACATTGGAAGGTATCTTGACAGTGAGATGGCATTCACAACGGGAAAAACATGACTCTGCCTCTGCTTTTGGCGAGTTACTCGGATCCCAGTTCTCTGTAGAAATTCAAGGACTGTTTATAATGCAAGTACAAAGAATAGGTGAAAAATTTTCCTGTGTGCACAGAAAATAGACATGTCACTGGACATGTCACTAGAACAATCCTAGTTGCTGTCAAACTTCGTGGTTTGATTTTGAAAGTGGTATAATGAAGCTCGCCGAGGTCTTTAGAAATGACTCTGGCACAGAGGTTTGCCAAACCGCTAGATGTTTTATTGCAGACTGACCCTGCACAACCTTGGGGTATCTCAATTGTCCCTTTTGTAAGATGACCTCATATCATAGACTTTGTATGTGTGAATCAGAAATCTGGACTTTTCTGGCTAAACAACAAGATACCAAGCTCTATTACTACCAAAATCAGATTACAAGCCCTCTGCATGAGCTGTTTTGAACTTTGACTTTCTCAGGAACATATAGACATGGCGATGTCTGGACACTCATTTTTTCAAAGGTCCTCAAATAGCCCAGACTCTGAGAATTACAGATTCCAATCTGATTTTGTCCATAGACTATGTTGGTCCCTGTTCTATGTGATGACAGAATATATAAAGGATTTCCCACCCAAGTGGTCCAGAATATGTGGACTTGGATATCTGGTTCCCTCTGTCATCATGCACTTCACCCTAAATGCCAGTCTAATTACACACTTGGGTTCTTTTGTTCATAAAATTGTGCCATAGAGATGTGACTGTGAAGAATCTATTTGTATATATTGACTCCAAGTTCTTTGTAGTATAAAAGATCTTCCCAAGTTTTGAAGACTATGAATTGGAGAAAACAACCCTAAATCTCAACATGGCATTAGAACATCTGTCCAAATACTTTGGAATCAGAAGTTGGCAGTTTAATCTCTGTGTCACTTCAAATCTCTAGACATTCTCTGGTGCCTGAAAGTTCAGGAAAAAAAAAAAGGAAGAAAAGAACTAGTGTCAGTCATTGGAGAAACATGGTTCTATCTAAGCAGGACACGTAGCTTTGCCTGGTCATCCGTTTTATCTGTCCAAGGAGTGGGGGACTTGTTTAAAGGGACATGGGCACATGTGCTTTAATGTGCTGTATTCCTTTTCATCTTCACCCTAATCATTCTTCTTTTCTCTTTCTTGTCACTCAAATGCTAATCTGAATCTTCTCTCTCCATAGCTGCTGACCTATTAAATGTTTTATTTATCCAGGAAGTCACAGAGGAGAGAACCGAAGGGGCTAAAACAGAATACCCCAAACCTCTCAGAATTGGTCTCTTGCACATGTCCCGCTCTGACACAAAGAAGCCAAGGACAATAGAGGACAACCTCACAGGCAAAGTTGATTTTCGAACCCTGTATCCCTTAATCCAGAAATCACCTGCCATTCCCTGGGCCTTTACCCTTCTCTTCATCCTGAGTAGTTTGTTCCTAATCCCCAGAAGGAGGTAGCAGGGGAAGTTATTTATCTTTACTTTCAGAGCAAAGATGAATCCTTCCTCCTTGCGGTGTGGTGACTTCCTCCTCTCTCCCCCACACCCGGGGTCTCCTTTCCATGCCTCATTTCAGAATACCCAGCTACCTCAGAATTTACCACCATGTATATTCTCCATAGTATGTTATTAAACTTGGGCTTTTTTCTAACCACACCTAATGTTAATTTGCTCATCATTCATCCTGTGAAGAACCTCAGATAAATTGAGAATAATTTCCTTTGATCTTTACTGTCCCATGAGGGACCCATATCTTTAAGGTCTTACTTCCACATCTTGAGTTCCTATTCTGAAGAAAGTGCGTGGAGGTCCAGCAGATGGACACATGAGTTTACTTACAGAAGATTGCGAGTGGCAGCTTTTCCAGCAGAAATCTGCTACAGAGAGACCAGAGGTGGCCATTGCTCTAGTAAGAATCTGCACCCACTTAATACAGAGTTAGTACAGTGATTTTACAATATTGAGTACAAAGAGGCAGTTGTATATACAAAGTTATAAGTTAAACTGCAGGGTAAGTGGGCACAGAAAGCTTTGTGAATATTAAAAAACGAAATGCATAGTTAATCTTGTCTTGGGAAATGGCATTTGGGAGTATCTGGGAATTTTCTGTACTCACCCTGCTACAACCTCCAGACTATGAGCCAGGTGGTCATTTATAGACAGGCCACAGGATGTCAGCCATTTTCTATCTGTGGCTGACTTCACCCACACCCACATGTTTCTTATATTTATTTAGTCTTTACCCACAGCTCCTGGCTCACTGCTCCTAAAATCCTTGGAATTTCCTAAGTGTTGAAAGTGACAAAGTTATCTTGTTATGCTAACGAGGTGACTTTGAAAAACACTTTAGGATGGAGGCTGGTTACCAGTAGAACCAATCATATGATTAGCGGGTTGGAAGTTTTAGTCTTTCTTCCAGCCAGTTTGCAAGACATACTTGCAAATTAATCAAACTTTAGGTGGTAAATTGGGGAATTTATTTACAGCTACTTGATCAGAAGTACAGATAATAACCTGGATTTATGACTGGTATCAGAAATGTGTGTGTGATTGTGTGCGTGTGTGTGTGTGATTGTGTGTGTGTGTGTGTGTGTGTGTGTGTGTGTGTGTATTTAGGGATCAGTAGTCATAAAATGTCAATACATGTGTGGGTTTATTTCTTTTCTCTCATTTATATTCTATAGGTCCATGTGTCCGGTTTTCTTATAGTTTTAATTATTGTCACTTTCTAATATATTTTGGGGTCTGGTACTGTGATGCCTCCATTTTTGTCTTTTTTTCAAGATTGCGTTAGCTACTTGGGATCTTTTGTGGTTCTTTATAAATTTTAGTATTATTTGTTCAATTTACCCAAAAATCTCCTTGGGATTTTAATAGGAATTGCATTGAATCTGTATATTGCTTCTGGCAAGCTGGCCATTTTAACAATAATTTCCATCTCCTTATGTCTTCAATTTCTGTTAACAATGTCTTCTAGTTTTTATCATACAGGACTTTCACCTTAAAAAAATTTTTTATTCCCAAGTATGTATTTCTTTTTGATACAATTGTGATGAAAATTTTCTCTCAGTTTCTTTTTCTTCTAGTTCATCATTTGCATATAGGCATGCAATAGATTTCTGTGTATTGATTTTGCAGCCTGTCACTTTGCTGTACTCATTCATTGCTTCTAACAGTTTTTTAGTGGAGTCCTTAGGATTTTCAATGTATATTATAATGTCATCTGTAAATAACAATAACCATACCTTTTCTCTAGATTTCTTTTATTTCACATTGTTGTCCAATTGTTGTGACTAAAACCTCTAATAACAAATTAAATAACAGTGGTGAGAATGGAAAGACTTGTCTTTCTTGTTCCCTATCTGAAAAGGAAAAACTAAGTTTTTCATCATTGAGTATGATATTGGCTGTGGGTTTATGATATATTGCCTCTGTCAGGCTGAGATATATTCCTTCTATCTCCACTTGATTGAGAGTTTTTTTTTTATCATGAATAAATGCTTTATTTACATCTATTGATATAATTCATATAATCATTGTCCTTGATTTTGTTGATGTGATGATTACATTAATTGATTTGCATATGTTGAAACATCCTTGCATCTCTGAGATAAATCTCAAATGCTCATAGTGAGTGATACTTTTAATATATTGCTGAATTGGGTTTTCTAGTACTTTCTTAAGAATTTTTGTATCTATGTTTATCTAAGGTATTGACTGTAGCTTTACTTTTTTTGGTGATGCCCTTATCTGGTTTGGTGATAATGGTAATGTTGGTCTCATAAAATATGTTTGGGAGTATTCTATCTTCTTCAATTTTTTGAAAGACACTGAGAAGAATAGATGTTACATCTTTTAAAGTTTGTAAAATTCACTAGTAAAGTTTGTAAAATTCACTGGTATTAAATTTTTGTTTCGGGGGAAATTTTTGATTACTGCTGCAATTTCCATACATGTGATTGGTCTGTTCAGGTTTTCTATTCCTGATTCAGTCTTGGTAGAATACGTAAATCTAAATATTTATCCATTTCTTCTAGATTGTCAAGTTATTGGCATATAGCTGTTTATAGTAATCTCCTAAGAACCTTTGTATTTCTGTGGCATCTAATGTCACTTGCTTCTTTCTGATTCTTTTTATTAGAGTTTTCCCTCTTATGGTTTTCTAGCTTTGCTATTTTTTTTTTTTTTTTGTCTTGTTTATCTTTTCAAAGAATGCAGTTCTTGGTCTTAAAGATCTTTTGTATTGTCTTTTAGGTTTCTATTTCACTTATCTCCACTCTGATTTTTATAGTTTCCCTTTTTTTTCTCAGTGTCTGTAGTGTTCTAGGACATTTGACTAAGTTAGTGTCTAGATATCTACACATTTCCACTGTCAGTATGTTCCTGCGCAAATCAGATTTCAAAAGAGTGCAAGCAGGTAGCTTTTAACTTGATCTGACAATTACAGACCTTAGTCTTATCACTTAACTAGAAAAACCCTGATTTCTGATTCACACATTTATGGTCTGTAGTATGAGGCCATCTTAATGGAAGGAATAACTGAGATACCCCAAGCTGCATGGAGTCAGTCTGCAGCAAGTCGTCTGGTGATTTTAAAACCTCTAGAGTCACTTCAAAGTCTTTGGCAAGTTTAAAGATACCACTTTTAAAATAAAAACAGAAGTGTGACCTGGTGGAGCAATGGTTAAATCAATCTCCTCCAAAGGAGCAAGCCACAGACCACTGGGGTCAAGTCCTGGAGCCAGGAGGGGGTTGGGGGTGGTGGTGGTGGGGGGCAACCAGTGCAAACAGTTAAATAACATAAAATAAAAAGATGCTGCTTCCTCTTTCTTCCTGCCTGCCTGCCTACTCACCTTCATTCTTGCCTGCACATTTCCTTTGAAAAAAAAAAAAAAACCAAAACAACAAAAAACTAAAATAAACCAACAGAAAAACCAACCAACAAGCAAACCATAGTGTTTGATTATAACATAGCTCTAGGAAATCTTCAGTACACGTCTATTTTCTATGCACAGGGCAAAATTTTCACCTCTTCTTTGTACCTGGATAATAAATAGCTTTTGGGTTTCTACAGAGATCTGGGATCCAAGTAACCACCACAAGTAGAGGTAGAAGACATTTTCTAGCTGTGGATGTCATATCTTGGTGCTCAGACATCTTTCAGTCTTGGCAGATATTTGATTCAGCAGGAACAAAAACTAGCTCAGGTTTCCTTTACATTGTTTATATACTGATAAAACCAAAGTCCAGTTGATTAGCTGCCATGGCAAAAGGGTGTTTGGTCTGTGCCTGACTTGCTGAAAAACAAGGTTAGTGAGTAAGACAGATTGAAAAAGATTTCATGGTGTGAAGCTTGGAGAGAGGAGGATAGACAGAGACCAGTGTCTTCCAGTCAGCTTTCTAATATGCACAAAATTTTCACTTAGAAGAAAAAGATATTCCTAGTCTCCATGTTTTTAAACAGAGGAAAATAGGAAGTTCTAAGAAGGGAGAAGGAAGTTAGGTAAGAGCAAGGTGTCTTGATTTCTGATTTTGGAAAAGCCGTCTACCTCATCTTATCAGCTGCTTCTGGGGGCCTGGGGATAGCTTTGGAAATTTTCACTTTAATGTTACCTTCAGGTGTGGGCTCCCAAAGTTAATTCTATGTCAAACAATACGAAGTTTTTCCAAAGAAAAATCAGGATTAATCATTGGGGTTCAGTCCACGAATCCAGTCTGAGCTGAGGGTGGCCAGATCACATTTTCATATGTCAGGGATGAAGCGTTTTCAGAGGACAAGTTAAAACAATATGGCAGGTTTTGAGTGCAGTTGGAATGCTATCTGATGTAATCAGGTATTCAGAAAAACATTGACAACTCATATTAATTTCACAATCTCTAGTTTGTATACCTCCAGAAAAAGGCTGTTAACAGTTTTCAAGGAGATAAAAAGCAAGTGTTCAGTGCTGCTAACAAAAAGTTATAATTTTCCAAATTACTGCAGGTAAATTGCTTAAAAGAGAAAAAGAAATTTCTTAATCTGGCAATGAATAAAGGAACCTTGGATTTTTTTTAAAAGAAAGAACAAAAGAAACACAGGATAGTTTCACTCTTATGTGTAATATAATGAAGAAAAAAAAACACAAGGTAACACACAGTTTCCAGCAAAAATAAAGGACTCAGTACTGGCTATGGGGGGTGGGGTGAGAAGAAGAAGGAAGAAGTAAAGGACTCTGGAACTCTGGGGGTGGGTGTGGTGTGACATATAGACTGAGATTCAGTGTCAGTGTTCAAATGAAAGTTAGCTTTGTGAACTAAAGAAATAATATTACCATGTAAAAAATTTTTTAAAGGAAAGGTGCAGGTAGGAATGAAGGTGAGCAGAGGCAGGCATCAGGAGGAGAGAAGGAAGAAGATGTTTTCATTTTTCCTGCTGGCCCAGGACTTAAACCCAGGACCTTGGGATATACGTGGATTGCACCCAACTGCTACTCCACCAGGGTGTACCAAATAACCTATAATGTTTTAAGTAAAAAAATCATGGAAGTATCACATCCATTCTTATTAGTTCATCCTGTATAATTTAATTCATTTTTATCCTTATCTCTATTACCAGTCTTCTGAATACAATTTCTTGTAATTTCTTCAATTTCTTACCCAGTTCAGTTTTATGATAAACTTGTCAAAGTTCATTACATGAATCTTTCTGACCATGAAAACACCAATGAATAATAATTGTTTCTGTAAATGGCAAAAGTCTTTCAAAATGACTTTAGTTGAAGATATGATTATAACACAATTGACCAAGAAGTTTACTCAATTTGTGATAAACAATAGTTAAAAAATACTAAACAGAATGGTAAGCAATCACATTTAACATTTTAGGAATTTCAGAACTTATATACACAAATCAGTCAACAGACTTCTACACAACTATATGCTAAGATGGCTGAAGATAACTTTTTTGACAATGCTTCCCAAGAGATTCACCATACTGAATGAGTCTAGCTCGGTTAATATCTTTCCTTCCACAGAGAGAAAATTATTTCTTTATCCAGGATATCTTGGGAGCTCTCTGAGATTTCCCATATTTTTCTTAAAAGGGGATAATTTCATTCAGACTTTGATTATAAGGTTAGTTTTGGAAGTTATATTTTAAAACACTTTAATGAGACAATATTTAGCCATTTAGCCAAAGGTATATAGTTCTCAAAGAACTCAGCTCTTTTCTTTACTTTTATCAGAGTCCTGATAGAGATAACTTGCTTTAAGGTACAATATCTTTCTAGGTAGAGTTCTTAATTTACAATCTGTTATCAAAAGTTGACCACAATTTAAGACTATATTTTGTCCCTTAAGCAGATGATATAACTTAAAGCTTGATTTTACGTAAACATATCATGCAGTTTAATTTTCATTTAATTTGCTTTTATCCAGTATGACCACATTTTGGAATAATGCATTTCAGCTTAAAATTAATTCCTGAAATGACTTTTGGGTAAAGAAGTAAATCAAAGGAGAATTTAAAAAGTACTTGGAGATAAACAAGAATGAAGACATGACTACCAGAATCTATGGAATGCAGCAAAAGCAATATAAAGAGAGTTTATTGCAATCCAGGACTATCTTAAGAAATAAGAAGAATCACAAATAAACAATCTAACCCTACATCTAAGGCAGCTAGAAAAAGAACAACTGCATTCAAAAGGAGAAGGAAGGAAATAATAGAAATTTGAGCAGAAATAAATGAAAGAAATAAAATCAGACAATCCAGATGATGTCTTTAAAGCAAAATGAGTGGCACACACCCAAGAAGGTAGCTTCCCCAAGTTTTTTTCTATTAATCAACGTAGAGAATACAAGACTTCTCACTGCTTTATTTCCTTTGGATGTCTGTGGAGAAGATCAGGAGTCTGATAAATGATATTTACCAATTTCCACCAGCTTTGTTAGGAGTGCTTGTCTTCAAACATATGAAGCCATTCTGGGGAACAATTTGGTGAATTGTGGGGGTAAAGGGAACATTTCCCTACTTCTCTGAGGTTCTTCACAGACTGGATGAATGGACAATTAACGTTAGGCATGATAGTAAGAGAAAATCCCGAATTTCATATCATGTTAAGTATTTACATGGTGATAAATTCTGATTTTGTTGGCGTTATTATAATTTGTCTTTGTTTTTTTATTTTTCTTTTGTTCTCTTGCTTTGTGCTTTGATAACTTCCTTTTATATTATGATTGAATTCCCCTTTTAATTTCTTATTTGTTTCCTATATGAATTTTTATTTTGAGATTACCATGAAGTTTAATATAAAGTTCTACACTTATAGCTTATTATAATACAGAATAATCTTGATCTCATTCTAGTAGTCCACATTTTCACCCTCCTACCCCCATTCCCATATTGTATGTTTTTAGTTTCTAACTATCGTTAAGTGGATTTTCTTTTCATTTTATGAAAGTCTCTTTAATATTTCTTGTGCCAGTTAGTGGAGAGAGATTGGCTTAATTTTTGTTTATAAAGCTAAACCTCCTTCAATTATAAGCATAATCTAGCAGGGCAGAGTAGTCTCGTTTTTATTTCAACACTTTAAATATATCATGCCATTCCTTTCTGGTCTGTAAAATTTCTACTGATATTTTACAGATTTTACTAGTCTGAAAATAGTTTAGTAGGGATTACCTTCTTTGTTGCATTAAGATTTTCCCCTGGGATTTTACTCTATCATCTGTAGTTTTCTTTTGCATCCTCGCTTTATTTAATGCTTTATGATGTAGGTGAGTTTGAACTTGTAGCAGTTACAGTAAAGATGCCTACTTGCATCCTTCCCACAGACACAATAAAGTTACATTTATATAAGACTATCTGTTCATGAAAAAGGCTGAGGGACGGGAGGGTCAGCATCTTCATATGGAGAAGGAATGCCAGGTATCAGCAAGAGCAGAAAAGTCAAAACATAATTTCACTTGTAACACTGAGGGGCATCACCATTTAAGAGAGAGAGGGAGAACGATTACTGTTCTCTTCTTCTGAAACCCTGTGATAAATGTGTTGTTTCCCTTGACATTTTTCCATCATTCTTGTAACGCTGTTTTCATACATTTTTTAAGGAAAGGTACAGGCAGGAATGAAGGTGAGTAGTCAAGCAGGCAGGCAGAGAGAGGAGGAAGAAGCATTTTATTTTTTCATTTTTATTAGTTGTTTACATTGATTGCTTTCCCCAGACCAAGGACTTGAACCCAGGGGTATGTGGTTTGCTCCTTTGAAGGCAACTAGCCTAACTGCTGCTCTACCAGGGTGTGCCTATTTTCATATTTTTAAATTTGACATAGAATTGAAGGAGGGATAGTTTCACAAACAAATATAAAAACCAATCTATTTCCAATAACTGGCACTGCAAAAAAAAGCTGATGGGAGGGAGAACAGAGCCTTTTTCTGGAGACTGAAGAACTCGTTGCCACATTGGGGACCCGGCACTCAGGAGCTGCATTAGAGAGTGAATAGAGATACTGCTGGACATCTTCTCTGGACACTCTGTTGAACGGTCCTGGATGGGGTGAATGCCATATTGCTGGAGGTTGGCTAGGGAGTCAGGGTTGAAGGGCAAGACATCCTTTCCCTTGTTTTTGGAGGCTAAGGTCCTTGGACCTTTCATCTACTGGGGCAGTGGTCACCCAAGGTGGTGACCAGAAATTTGAGTCTACAACTGCCAGGTACAGGTGGCTAGAGCTCAAGACATTGGGAGGGCTCTGCTGGCACCACTTGTTGGGAGTGGACTGTGTCCTACCTCTGGAGGGCTCATCAGAGACATTCCTCTCTGTAGTTGACTTCCATGTGGCCCTTTACCCATGATGTTTGTTTCCTCTAGCCCCCAGGCTTTGGCAGTTGGAGACTGCACCTTTGGAGAAAATTCTCTTTGCGAAATTGCTGCGAGCAGATCCCAGTGTTGGTTCCTCAGCTCAGACACCCACAGTCCCTAGAGAGGCTTGAGTCTTTGGTGTGATCTGTCAGCAGACTGTTTGTTCCCATCACCCTGGCTGCTGCTGGAGCTCCATCACATGAAAGCTCAGGAGCTTCCACTTATAAAGCAGCGGACAGCCCAGCATCTCTGGCAATGCCTAGGACAACTGCCCAAAAGGAAAAAGGATGTTTTAACCTATTAGACTCCCCCCCCCCCCATCAATCTTTCTGAAGCTTATTTGATTATTTGCCAGGCTAGAAGCGCCCAGCAGGGCTACGGGAAGATTTCTCTCTGCACCCCACACCATTACCTCCTCTCTCAGGAAATGCTTGTTTATCTTCTCACTCTCATTCTAGGGACTCCCTCTTCTGGGAAGGCTTCCGTGACCTCTCTTTCTAGGCTAGGTGGAACAAGCCCCTCCGACCCCCCACCCCCCACTGTGGTAAAAGCACTTATTTGTCCTGTGTCCTTCTCTTTCACTCATCTGTGAACCTCTGGAAGACAGGGACCATTGTCGGGCTCAACTCCTGCGGACAGGGCTGAAGGGAGTGAGAAATAGAAAGAAGGAAACAGACTAAAATAGAAAGAAAGCGGGGTCGGGATAAACTATTGGGGCTCTCTCACCCCAAATAGCTACCCAAGTCACTCCTCTGTATTTATTGTCTTTACACAAGGAAGTCATTCACAGAAAAAATACAAGAAGTAAATTGGCCATGCCAACAATCATTGTTTACCAAGTGATTTTACATTAAAAAGGTTTAAGTTAACTATCTAGCTTCTAGGCTTCTTCCTGCGCTTCAGCAGGGAACAAAAACCTCCCCGCCAAGGTTTTCCTCTTGGGCGGGCAGGCCCCTGGTTTTCCAGGTGCCTGGGTTATTGTTTTCCCCCTGCTGAGGCCTTGCATATCTAAACTAAGCTTCCTCTTTATCGATCAGCAGAACATGTCTGAGATAGCTCTATGTCCCCAGCCCTCTACCTGCTGTTCACCCAGACCTCACGAGCCCATGTCTTTAGGTTTCTGCTACTCCAGCCTCCTCCAAGATGATGAAGAAATTGTGCAAAGCAGTACGAAGAAAGAGCCAGTTTCAGTGTCCCTGCTGGTCAGGAGCCCCCCACCTCCAGAGACTTGTTCACAATTTGGATGCAAACTCTATCATGCGCCATCTTGGCCAGAGGGAGATCCTACCTTTGAGTTCTGCTTCGGCATAAACTCCCTCTTCCCTTCTCCCTCAGTTACATCCTTTAACAAAAGTCTTCCCACAAGTCTCTATAAAATCTCTGTGCAGCTCCTGTCCTCCACATTATTCATCTCCTGTTGCTATTTATCAGGAAAGGAGAGAGAGAAGGTGAGTTTGGAGATAGGAGAGAGCAAAGATGGAGAGGGCGGGTAATGTCTTTATGTTCTGGCCAAAGTGGCAAGCACTATTTAAGCAGAAGTGAATCCTCCTCTTCAGCTTTTGCTGCAGGGAAGGGGAGGAATGATTTATTGTCAGCAGCCTCAGCATCTCCCCAGGGGAATGGATAGTCCTCAGAGGCAGCTGAAACGGTAAGCCTCACACTTAAAATTTTTTTTCTGTCTTCTTTTGGTAAAATCTGATTCACATCTTCTGCCCTTATCTTGTCCTAACCCATGCACAGACATGTTTGTGATACATACGTCTGATACCGTAATTTTATTAACAGGCACTAGCCATGTCATGGAGTGATTAGCTCTCAGTCCACCTATACTGATTTTAGCAGCGTAGTTAAATTGGGGGAGATTTGATCACTGGTGGAACTGTCACCCCCTCCCCCTGCCCCCGCTCTGAGTGTGTCCAGCAGACTCCTCATCAGTTGTGAAGTCAATTTCAGATGCGCCTTTCCAAGTCTGTGAATGACTACCTTCTCTAGGACCAAAACTGCCTTAAGCATCACACGTTTTACACATTTATCTGATTTTTGAGCAGAGATCACCATCTGTGGAAACTGAAACCATGAGGAGTTCCACTTACCTTGGCTTATCATTCATCCTGTGGTCTGATGCCCACGGCAGAGCATAGTGGCTGTGCTGTCTCGTGGGGGTGTCATAAAGCAAACTTATGTTGCTTCCTCAGGTTCTCCAAAGTCCTCTAGTGTTTGAGGTCATCCTACCCTTTATACTCAGATTTAACCACCTGAGACCCATTTCAACACATGGGAAAATTTGCATGACCCCCACAATTGGTATTTCAGAGATTTTAGGGGCTTGTGTTTCTCTTGGGGACCTCTTGGTCTTAGAGGTGGTTTCAAGCATGTTTGCAAATTATTAGATACTTTTCCCTATCAAGAGGTAGAGTCTAATTTTCTTCCTCTTGAATATAGTCTGGCCCCAGAACGAGGTGGAAGTGAGACTCATTGATTCCTGAGGCTAGATCATAAAGGACAATAGAGCTGTCCTGCTCTCGGAACACTTGCTTTGGGGACCCAGCTGACTGGCTGGGCGGAAACCCAGGTCATACAGAGAGTTCATGTGCAGGTTTTCCGGCTAATAGCCTCCTCTGCTGAGGTTCCAGGTGATGCGCGTGCGGCACGTGAATGAGGAAGCCTTTGAGGGCTTAGCCCTGGCCAGGTCTGCCCACCACTCCTCTGTTCTGGAAGGCTCTCCTCTGCTCCTTCTCTCTTACAGTGCCTTGCTAATACGGGACTACTGTGTGCAGTGGGGATACTGGAGATTTGGGGACACAGAAGGGAGCCTCAGCAAAGTTCAGGACAAATCAAACTCAAGTGAATGAACAGGTGATCCCTGTCATGGGGGATTTGCTGTCTCACCCTTGGACTGAAGCTTTCTGCCATCATCAGGGGCTCTTTTCCTCCTTCCCCTCTCAGTTCTTTCCTGCTTTAGTTACATTAACTCTTGTTTTAAAATGCAGACCACCCAACTGTTAGATTCTTAGTCATAAACGTAGGGCTGCAAGAAATGCAATATTATTTCTCTATAGTTAAGGTTATTTTTGTTGTCCAATCCTCTTCTTACAGGTGGGGACGTTTCTCAGTCACTGGACTCCTGGCACCTTATTTTAGTTGTGTGTCAACTTCTCAGGGTCACGGCCATAGTGGGGGCCTGAGTTTGAGCTGCCTGTTCTCAGAGGTACACCCTGAGCTGTGCTGGGTTCTGTCTTACTCGAATTGTCAGCCCACAAGGGTGGCAGTGGGGTCTTCCTTCAAGGGGAATTAGACAAGGTCTGATTCTCTCCCAGCTGTCCCTGAAACCCACTTGGGTGTACAGAATGCTCATTTGCTCTTGTGCTTTGAGGCCAAGGCCCCTCTGCCTAGCAGTGCCAACAGTCTCTCCCCGAACCATGGTGAGCTTTGGTGCTCAGGGCTGGACCCAGGAAAGGTAGGGGTCCTTTCTAACTCTGACTAGAGGCAAAACAAGGAATTTTTTTCAAGCACCCACCACTCATGTTTTTAACCCCTTACCTTTTCTCTGTCCCTGGTCTTCCCATTCAGTTCTGGGGTTGGTTGTGGTTAATCACGTATTTTTCCGAACACACTATTTATGTTATAGAGTTTAGGTTTCAGATCCTTTAAGACTTAAGCTTTTGAAGTTCAAAAGCATGGCTTTTTATAATACAAGATGTCAGCTTTTGAATTCCCAGATCAAGATTTTAACTCTGACTGCAAAGAACTGCCCACGTGGGAAGGAGTGGGGACATGGGGCCAAGAGGTAGCAGAGTACTGGAAAGCACATATCTTAGCAGCGATGCAAAGTGTCTCACATCTAACTTGTAGCTCAGGGCATTTTGCAATGTACTTCTTGTGGCCTTCTGCCAGCCAAAAGAATATTCTTCCCTTAAGAACAATTCCAACTTCTTCTTAAACCAATTGGCCTGGGTTGCTGATGACTTTAAAAAATGATACTTTTCCCCTTTTTCCTGTTATGTAACTAAAATGTGTAACCAGAGTTGTGGTGGAGGCCAGCTCTGGGGACCTTGTTGCAGAGAGTAGAAAGAGATAGATTGTTAGGGTGGGCTATGGAAGGCTTCCTGGAGGAAGCAGCATTTGAGCTTGTGAGAGCACACACAGAGGTGCAGAGGTTGTCTGGGCACAACAAGCAGGAGATGAGGAGGAACTGAAAAGTGCAGGTGGAGAGGGGACACCAGGTGACTTTTAGGAACCACCTTTGTTCCAGACCTCGGGGTAAAGGTTTTGACTTCCATTCTGAGGGTAAGAGGTGTGTTCCCTTCCACCCCATCTCATAGGTAGCTTCTAGACAGAGAAGGGCCATGATTTACATAGTTTCCTTTCTCTTTTCTCTGCTGATGTGTGTTCATTCTCTCCACCTGAAGTGCCCAGTGCCATTCCCTTCTTCACGTGGGAAGGATTCCTGACCTCAGTTCTGTGCCTTATCACCTTCCCTCTACTCCTCAACTTATCTCTCATGGCACCCTCATGACAGCTAACCTGAACTGGTGCATATCCTCTTTACTCTTCTACTTCCAGGCCTTTGCTCTTACTGTTCCTTCCACCGGAAGTACCCTTCCCGTACCCCTCTGGGGCTGGCTATTTCTGAACCGCCCTTCAGGTCTTAGCGCTGGAGCTGCCTCCTTAGGTCATGTCCGCATACTTAGATGGGTCAAACTCTCTCCCTGTCTTGCCACAGATACTTCTGATCCGTGTCTTCTCTAGTGCCCCCTTCCCCAGGCGCCCACCTCCAGCCTAACCCCTTAGCCTGTGAGCTCAGCCCCCGCACCCAGACCTGCTGCACATATGACTGAGTTGCTTCCTGGAGCAGCTTCCTTTGGCAGAGGGAGCGGGGAGGTCACGGGCAATGCTCCACATCCTGGATTCCTTTTCTGACCTAAGGTTCAGGGCACAGAGTGTACACTAGGATTAGTGAGCAAACAATTAGGCAGTTATAAGTGAGGGCATGGTCCCAGGGAGGAGAATGAAACCTCATTCTGGCTTCTCTGGGTCCCAGTGTTGGCAGGTCTGGGTCCCTAAACAGCAGCAGTGCCAGTTTGCTGACCGCAGTGAGTCCCTTTCCTTCTCCTGAGCCTTCAATTCCTTACCTATCAAATGAATGTGCTGGACTAGATTATCTGTCTTGAGGGTCCTCCCAGCAAATGTTCCCCAGTCCCACGCTGTTTGCCGGTGGTGTGGTGGATGACAGACCCTATTCGTGCCCTCGTGAGGCACACAGTCGACTCAGCTGGCTCTCTCACGATGGCAAAATAGAAGGAATGTGCTCTGTGGTCAGAGCTGGGCAAGTCCTGCCTGAGTTATCTTGGGCTCTTTACCTCTTTGAGTTTCAGGTTCCCTTTTGATAAAATGCAGATAATAATTCCTGTTTATGGAGGATAAATAATAATAAAAAAACCCCAAAACACTTCTAAAGATCTTGGTGCTCCAGGCATCATTGCAGAGATTGCAATGATTAGGAGGAGCCTGTGGAGCCACCAGGAGGCGGCGTTCAGTCTGCTTGGGCTGGAGATGGACTGAGTAAAGCATCCCAGGCGGGACCTTCCTGCTGGGCCTGAAGGGATGAGGAGCAGCTCCTCAGGTTGGCACTGCTGGCTGGTCCTCAGATCATACCACCAACGGCCACCACAGGCCTGTTTTCTTTCCAGAGTAACAGGGATCATTGCGAACTAGGCCTGGCCAGCTCTGTGCCTCTTGACTTCCTGTCAGTGTGATGGGACTCGAAGTTTACCTGTGTCCTCTCTCTGTTCCTGGTGTTCTCTGTCTGACCACCATTGCCAACTCATCTCTCCTACTCAGAAGACCTGCTTTCTGCCCCAGGCTGTCTCCCTCCTAATCTGAGAAGGGTCCAGCATCCTTCTTGGTCCCATCAGGAGCCCACCTTCCCCTCACCTCATTCTCCCGATCCTGTGCATAGTTCTCATGGGCTCCCGCATTCCTGGGACCTGGCTCCCTCTCTCCCCTGCATTTTCAGACTTGTTCTTGTATTGGCACCAGCCCTTCCCTACTGCATTAAAGAAATGCTCATCTCTGCCCATCTTAAGAGTCAAGCACCCTTTGTGCTCTTTAGCTTCTCTTCCCAGCCATGCTCAGAGGAGTGTACTGCTGACCCTCACTGTTTGTTTTCTTACCTCGCCTCCCCTGTCCACTCTATCTGGTTCTGGCCACTTGTTCCCTGAACATGATTCTGGCCCAAGTTCCTCACGCACCTTCCACCCCACCCTTGCTCAGCCCATAGGACATTTCTCTGAGCACGGCCCTTTTTCTAAGCCTGTTCAGCAGTCCATCAGCAGGCCCGAGGGCCAGGCAGTACTTGCTGACCACAAAAAGCAGAGCCATTCCCAGGGCAGGACTGGAGCCTGAGCAGCAAGACAAAGTACTTAGTAAGTGTTTGGAAGCCATCCTAAACCTAAGTACCATCTAATTAATTGCCTGACTTGTCACCGGGGAGGGGCAGGACCCGCAGAACAGGATTACTGTAACCCGAGCCAGGTGACCTGATCCCTCTCCTGGCCGGCACCTGTTTCGGCACTCCTTGGTGGTCCTAGTTGGAGACTGGGCCACTCTAGGGCCTGTGCTGCTTAAGTGGAGTCCTGTTCGCTGAACTAGAGAGGAAAGAGTTTCTGAGGACATTGGTCCTCTTCTCTCTCTGTCAGCTGGAAGCCTGAGCCTGCTGGCTCAATTGCAGTGATGCGGAGCTGGCTGCCTCGTAGCTCTGTGGCACCTGCCCGTTTCTTGGTTGTGTGACCGGCCTGCAGGCAGGAGTTCTGTCGTCGTGAGCTCCTGCTCTCTTGTGCCTCCTTTTCTCCAGGCAGCTCCATGCTGCTTAGTGGCCCCCTCCTAGGGGTCTGATACCAAGTCTGTTCTCTTTTGGATGAGTTCCTACCCTGCTCTGTGGCTCAGGAGAAACCCAGGGAGAGATCCACTACATTTCATGGAATGCTTCCTTTCCAGGAAGCTGCTGACTGAATCTTGACATCCAGTTTTCACAAGACCCTGGTTAGGATGGGTGGGGAAGTATGGGAGACCTGGAACACTTCTTTTCTACATTTGCATAATGAGCACTTTGCTTTTACTTAAATTGTATTTCTAAAGGCCACATCGGTGGGAGACTCTTACAGGTTACTGGGTTTCAGGGTGGACTAAGACACCCCAATTGCTTTTTGGGCATGGTCACCAAAGTGTCCTCAGTATACTTTGGTTACACACCCCCCACTCCCCTTTCTCTCAACAGGGTGCAATATTGCCCCTCCCCTCATTCCTCCCCACCCCTCCCTTCCCTTCTCTTCCCCTCCCCTCTCTGAAGGGTGTAGCAGAAATGAAGGTTCATAGACAGGCAGGCAGGCAGAGAAAGAAGCACTTTCTCTATTTTATTTTGTTGTTCATCTTGGTTGTCTCCCCACCCTGTCCTGAACCTGGGTCCTTGGGGGTGTATGTGGATTATGCCCAGTCAGAGGCGGCAGACTTATCTGCTAGGCCACCAGGGCACATCCCCCTGTTACCTGTAGTAATGAGTCATTTCATCTTTCTTTCATTTTACTTTGTGCTTTTAAAATTTCCTGTTTATATAAAAAATGGACTTCCCCCACCTTTTCTGTCTTTCTTTTCTCTCCTTCTGGCTTTCTTTTGGATTGATTGAACATTTTCTCTCATTCCATTTTCTATCTACAAGTTTAAAAACTGCTAAAGTATATTCTAAAGTGGTCACCTGGAAAGTTTAACACACATACTTTATATACTTTAACAAGTATACTTTGATACTTTATGTACCAAAGCTTAAAGTTTAAGTAAAATGAAAACTTTATTTTCTGCTAGATAATTCAAGGGACTTAGAACACCTTATCTCATCTTCCCTTCCCCACTATACATTACTGCTCTCAGTTAATTCCTCACTTTTCCTACATTCCCCAAGATGCTATTATGAACATTATTTTCAATACAGTCACTATTTATTTACATTTACCTCTGTGTTTGCCCCTTTCTCTCGTCACATTCTGACTCAGGCTTTCTTTCTGGAATTTTTGTTCTTCATTCTGAAGTTTATTCTTTTGATTTTTCTTCATTTAGAGAAACTCTCTGCTTTTGTTTGTCTAAAGTGTCTTATTTCCTCCTTGTTCTTGACTGATGATTTCCTCGGGTGTAAAAAATTTGAAAGTTATTTCTTTTTAGATCTTCAAGATATTACTCTATATCTTCTGGCTTTATTGTTATTGTTGATAGTCTGTTTGTTCTAGGGGGCCATCTTTTGTCTGCGGTACTGAGGACTCTCTGTGGGTGTTTGAGATATGCATTTTTTTATTGACCCCACTAAGAATTTATTAAATTATTGATTCCAGTGATTGTTGTCTTTATTGTTTCTGAAAATTCTCACTCATTATTGACTCCAGTTGTCTCTCCTCCATGCTCTCTTCTTTTTCTAGAATCTGATCAAATGTTGGTTAGAACTGTTCACTTTATTCTACATGCTTATTAATCAGCATCATGTGTTTTTTTTATCACTTCGTGCTTTATTTAGTGTAAACCATTTCTCATATTTATCTTCTAGTTTCTAATTCTTGAATTCAACTTTTACTTTGATTATTGCTCATTTCTAAAAGTCACATTTGGTTCCTTTTCAAACATACTTTGATATTATTGGTTTATAATATCAAAGTTTATTTAGCTTCTTATATTTTTAATCTTTAACTTTTTTAAGGCATAAAGCCTACTTATTTCATAAACCGTGTCTGATAGTTACAATGTATAAAGTCTGTTGTTTCTTTTGGGTTCTTACGGTGTTTAATTTCCTTAAGTGTTCCCTGAGTTTTGACTAGAGCTGTTTTTTTCTTTTTCCTCTTAGATTATTTTCCTGTGGGAATTCCTTGAGGCCTTTGTTGAACATGAGTTCCTCCTAATAGGATTTGCAAAATTTTTTTTAGGAGATGGGGTGGCTAAAGAATACTCTAAATTGAAGAAGATGCTAATTTATGTCTTTACTTAAGATTCTTCAGATCACCTAAGTAGAATTTGGGCTGCAATCCCAAATAGGGCAGAGAGAGCAATTTATGGTTATTATCCTGAGGAGATTATAAAAAAAAAACAAAACCCTCCTACCTAACATTAACGTTGGAGACAAACTTTGTTTTCTCTCTCACCAGGAGGTAATTTCTAGTAAAATTTTAAATAGATACTGTGGGATTTTATTGTCTTTAACAAGTAGGAAGAAATTGAAAAATGTTTCTCTTTTTTCCTTTTAACTTTCATTATGGAAAATTCTCAATTAACAGCGAAATTGAAAGCACGGTATAATGGACTACAGTCTAGAGCTTTACTCTGGATTATAGGAAGGTGAACTCTAGACTCGGTCATAGTCATGTCACCGTATGTGGGATCTCTCTCTGTGGGGTGACCATGACAGCACCCTCACAGACCTTCGCCTTCGCCTTCAACAACCAGCACGACTGATCCGCTGTCCTCTGAAATACAGGACCATGCTTGCTCTAAGGTCACTCACTACGGGCTGACCCCAGCTCACGACTGAGAGCAGCAGGGACACTAAGAAGGCAGTATCTTCTGCGAAGCCGTGAAATTCCTCTGCTGGCAGATTTTGGCAAAATAACTCTTTGCCAAGCTTTTCTTGGACTCTATGGCATCTAGGACATGTGTACCCAACAGGACTTTCTCTTTCCCTCAGACTCAGACTTGCATCACAGTTTAATGATTCTCCCAGTCTTTTCGGGGATCCACCCTACATCATCACAGAAGCATTTCTCCACATGCACTTCTTGCATGTTTAATCTTGTCTGAGTATCTATTTTTGAGGGATCTAACCTAATTCTTTCAAACTCTATTTCTCTGACACACACATGCACACAGATGTTTATATATGTGTTCATATGTATGCACACACACTCTACCTACCTACACATATTAGACATATATATTATATGCATATATTGTTTTTCCGAACCATTTCAAGGTAAATACATTCAACATGGTACTTTACTCCTAAAATACTTGAGCTTTCATCTGAAGTATGTGTTTGAATGTTTCTTAAATAAAAATCACAAATTTTTCATGTACCAAGTAGACCTGGGTAAACAATTTACTCAAATTCCATTTCTCCATATTGTTCCCACTGAGCAATTCCAGGTGGGATTTTGTGCTTCTCATTCTGTGATAGAAGAAGGGGGAACCAACAGTCTCACGAGAAGAAGCATCCCTCAGCTGAGTCCTGGAGGAGGACTGTGTGTAAAGGGAAGGAAAGGGCAGGGTACCACTACAAGAGAGACACAGAGTCTGGCTTGTGCTGGTGATATGGGCAGAGAGGGAAGGCAGCCCATGAGCAGGCAGCTTTTATCACCCCCTGGGAAACCTGCTAGAGGGCTAGTTGGGGATAGACTGTGAAGCAGGAGAGGCCACACTGGTGAGGTGAGTGATGGGGAGGTTTGGTGGACGCCTTACTCTGAGGTCATCTGCGTTCTGTGGCCTGACCTCGGGCAGGTCTCTCGTGCTCAGATGGTGTCAGGTGGTATCTGGTGCTCAGATGGTATCTGTGGTTACTCCGGTTGCTCTCTGGTCACCTGTGATGTTGAGAAGTGGCATCAATCAAGAGAAGCGCATTCTACTTAGTGAGGAACTCTGGTGTCAGGTGGCCTGAAGTGAGGCAGTTGGTCTTTTCCCTGAAATGTTGCAAGAAGAGCAGGAAGCCAGACTCTTCAAGTCAAACCCTGGAGGATCAGGCTGAAAGGCTGAATGTGACCAGAAGTTTCCATCAAAAAGGACAATAGAAAGACATGACAATGGATGGAGCAGCTTGATTCCGGTAAGTTTAATAAGATTCAAGAGGGTAAAGGATTTTGATGCCACGTCTGTACTAGTAAGAGTTGGGTGGGATATGTTCTAAGTGAAAAATAGTGGGCAATATCTTCAAAAAATAGAAGAGTGAGGGCAGAAGATGCTCTCTGACTTTTTTCCATCTTTTCTGTCCAGAAGAGGGGTTTTAAAAAGTAGGAATAGATACAATTGACCTCATAGAAAGGTTAGTCCAGAGTTCAGGTGAGTCAGAAGGTTGTCCTAGGTCTCTGCTCTCTGCTCTAAGGACATGGAAGTCCACTCAGTAGACTGTCAGTAAAGCAAAGCCAGGAGGGGCATTAAAGTCATTGACTGTGGCCTCATAGCAGTCCTGATAAGTCAGAGGAAAACAGAGTCCACTCAGAAGACTTTTACCCAGGACAAAGGCAGCCTCCTGGACAACTGTCGGAGCTTCTCTAGGAAGGAAGAGAGAGTTTACCAACATCACACGTGAGCAAGGTCGAGATAGGTTTAGCTCAGCACAAGCAAGGAAGAATTCATCCAGAGCAGCATTTCAATCTTCAGCCCAGGGCTGTAGTCACTGAAATCCAACCACACGGCAACCAACGTCGGACCAGGCCTGATGAAAGTGTGAGTCTCTCTTCTGTCTCCCACCTTCCCTACCCAGATGGGATTCCCACTGCACTGCACACACAGCAGTTGGCTGTCTGCTAAATCCTTCCTAAAATGATTGGGATGTAATGAGCCTGGGCATGGATGCCCTTAATCCAGTTGCTAATCTTTCAGCAATAACTCCAAAGTAGAAGGGAGGAGGCAGCTGGCTGGTGGCAGAAGCCAAGGGATCAAGATATTTTGTCTCTCATCTCATTTCTTCCTTCATTTGCTTGAGACCTTGAGGGACTGGTTTGCCCACTCATGAAGTGTTCCTCTGTGAGGGCTGTACCTCCCTCCATTAGATATGTCTTCTGCAGTTAGTGTGACGTGGGGAAAGCAATAACACTGTGGAAGGGATCAATATATGTGCATGTGTGATTGGAGGTGATGGGGTTGGCAGCAGCATAGGAAGAGGGCATGGGTAGAGGATGAAACTGGGTCTTAAAAGGAGGAGCAGGATTGAATAGTAGTGAGGGCTGCATTTTGGACTTTAACCTTTCACTTAAGGACAATGGGAAGCCATTGAAGAGTTTTTAGCAGAGGAATGATGTGGTCAAATCTTCAAGGATACTGGACTCTGGTGGTGGGGGTGGTGTGAAGTTTAGACTGAGATGCAATTTCAATATCTTCAGATGAATATGTGAACAAACAAAATAACAATACCACTAACAATAAGAATCCCCTGCATTCTGGAAATACTATTGATCATGGTATGGGGCATGCATTTGAGGGAGAGGTGAATGGATTTAGAACTACTTAGGAGGGCATTGCAAATGTGCATGTAAATAAGATAGTGAGCATTAAGAAAATGGTAGCAGGATGGGAAGAAATAGATGGGGTTGATAGCTCTTTGCAAAGTACCAATGTATCAAATGTACTGAAGGACTGGATTTAGAAGATGAGTGAGAAGTATCAAAGATGTGTCTAAATACATACCCAGAGTAAATGGGTAAATGGTGGAGCCATTTATTAAGATGAAGTACACAGGTAGGGAGCAGGTTAGGTGGTGGTGGTGGTAAGCATGTTAGAAACACTGAGTTACTGAGTTTGCAGTCCTGGGAGACAGCTAAATAAAGGTGTCAAATCAGGATGTGGATTTATGGAGTTCAGAAGAGTGATTTGGGCAGACATTGAGACTTGAGAATTGTTGGAGTACAGGAAGAGTGGGAATTGTCTCAGGAGAGAATATAGAGTAGAAGAGCAGGGGGCTTGAGATAGAACTCAGGTCACACACACTAAATGATCTGTGGGTGGTAGGAAGTCAGCTCTCAGTGACCCTCAATGACTTCTGCCTCTTGAGATTTACACCACATGCAGTTTTCACACATTGTTCCAGGGTCTCTCTCTGTCACAGGATTAACAGAACATGGCCGATGTGATGGATGTCACTTTTCAGAAAAACTGTCCAACACTGCACTTGCTTCATCACGCTCTGTGCGTTCCCTCTCTCGGGTCCCGCACTCTGGCCGTGAGCAGCTTCAGGGAGAGGACCACATGGCAAGGAACAGAAGCCTCCTGTGGACAGTCACGTGAGGAAGCTTGAAAACAGACCTCCACCTCCTTCAGATGACTGCTACCCAGACCCTGACTTTGAGAAACTGTGTGGTTGGTAGTGCTTGCTGTTTTGAACGGTTTTTGTATAATTTTATTTTTAAAGGAAAGGTGCAGGCGGGGATGAAGGTGAGTAGGCAGGCAGGCAGGAAGAGAGGAGGAAGCATTTTTACTTCTTTTATTTAGTTATTCATCCTGGTTGTTTTCCATTAGCCCCAGGATGTGAACGCAGGTCCTGGGGCTGCATATGGACTGCGCTTGGTTGGAGGTGGTGTGCAAAACCCAGACACCACTAAGGCACACCAACTGTTAAGTTTAGGGCAATTGTTATACACCAATAGATAACTAATACAGAGGGGAAAGGAACCAGAAAGAGGACTGAAAAAATGGCAAAAGAGGTGGAATGGCCATGGACGCCCTGTGTCCCTGAGGAAATTATGTTGTGTGATGGCTAATTCTATTTGGCAACCTGATTGGGCCACAGGGTACCCATATTTGGTCAAATATTATTCTATCTGCATGAGATTAGCATTTGAATTAGCAGGCGGAGTAGGGCAGATCGCCACTTCCTAATGGGGTCATCCAATCAGCTGAAGGCATGACTAGAACCAAAAGCCAGAGGAAGAGGGAATTCTACTGCTTGATTACCTTTGAACGGGCATTGTTTTTTGCCCTTCCTTCAGACTCAGTGGGAAACCATCAGTTTGTCCTGGGTCTTGAGCCTACCAGCTTTGTGACTGGAGTTACCTCATTGGCTCTCCTGGGTCTCCAGATTGCCAAACTGCAGATCTTAGAACATGTCAGCCTCCGTAATTGAAGGAATAAGTCAGGAGTTGGCCATGTGAGCTCTTGCTGGCTCTGCCCCTGTCCTTATTTCCCTACAGGCCCTTCTCCCCATTGCTTTGTTGAAGCGGGGCCTTGCTTTCTCCCTTTGACTTTAAGTTGTACCCTCCGCATGGATCTAGAAAATGAGAGGAAATTTTAGAGTTTGTCTTTAGATCCCTGCTTTCTGCATCACAGAGCTCAGGACACTCGGATTACTCCCGTTTGTGAGATATCCCATTCACTGAACTCTATCTCCCCATCCTAGACTTCATTACCCGAATAGCTCAGACTTCTCTTCACCCTTTTCTGTGTAATGTTCCCTGGTTGCTTCCAGCATTGCAAAGGATTTTCAGTCACAGCGACTGTGAAAACCCAGAGACAGAAGTTCTCTGCCTGGTTCTTTCAGTGACTTGATTATTAAGTCCCTCTCCCGCCTGATACTTATCCATAAGCAGAAAGACATATCTCTAAGAGTCTCACTCCTGAGCTCTGTAGTTCTGATGGTAGGAAACTGAGAAGTTGACCTTAGGCCAATGAGCTGGGGGCAAGGATGGGGCATTTTCTGGTCTGAGACAGAGACAGCAAATTTGAGGGAAGGTCTTGGATTCTGAAGGCAGCTTCAGGGGCTTCATGGCAGAAAGAGAGCTGTCTTCATTCCCTAGTGCTGAACCTAGCAACTGTGAGCAACCATTCCATCCCACTGCCAAACCAGAACCTTCCATAATGCTGGGAGCTGTGGATGCTGGGCGTTTGCTGAGATGACAGAAAACACTGGGAGACAACTCTGAGCTCTTGTCCCAGCTCCTCTCTGAACCCTCTGGGGCAGCTCAGTCAGAGAAAGTGGTGCTCAGTCTGGGACCCTGAAATCGGGAATGGGATCCTCTAGCAATTTCCATTCAAAAAGTAAAATGAAAGAAGCATGGATTGAAAATTTTTTTCCCCTTTAATACTCCAGTGAGAAGTCTGGGTCTCCCACATCCCCAATCTCTGAGACTATCCTTGGCTCCACCCTGGAGCTCCTGCTTCTGTGATCATGTCAGAAACTCCCCTGGAACGTACTGAGGTCACTGGACCACTTCTGGTGGATGTTTAGCTCACATGGGACCCGGAGTCAGGAAGACCATAATTGCCAGCAGAAGCTCAAGAGACCACCTGTCACTGCCACTGCCACTGCTGTTCTGAGACCTGTCTCAGCACCAGGGCCCATCGGAGGCTGCTCTGTGCACCGCCGTGGAGATACTGTGCAGGCAGTGCCTTCTAAGACCATGTTTTAAATTACAAGACAAGGTTTCAAACATACTGAAAATACTACAACAGAAACCTGTGAGCCAGGCTTAATGGATGTGATTTTTTTTTTTTTCCGTATTAGTTTCAGATGCTTCTTTCTCTTTTAAAAAGTAATTGGATGCTAGATACAGTTAAAACTCTACCCACATCACACCTGTTCCCTCCCTCTTGTCATAAAAGTCTAACCTGAAATAAGCATGTTTCCATATGTTTTATACTTTTTTAATAGGAGTGTGTGTGTGTATGTGTGTGTGTGTGTATGTGTGTGTGTGTGTGTGTGTGTGTGTGTGTGTGTGTGTGTGTGTGTGTGTAATGCAGGGCATTGCTTCTTTTTAAAAATTTTGCATAAATGGTTACTTGCTTTTGCAACTTCCTTCCCCACCTCCAGGTTTCTTTGTGAGATTCGTCCATAGTGATGCATGTAGCCAGGTTGACGCATTTTAACTGCCACATGGTGTTGTAGATACGGATTATTCAATTTATGTGCCATCTTTCTGAGGAAAGTTGGGCTGTTTTCACTTCATTACCATGACCAGCAAAGATCCATGGAGCGTCCTTGCATAGTTCCCATGTCCAAACGTGAAAGCTGAATATGTGCCTCGAAGAAGAATCCTTGGTGGTGAGGACTGTGCTTTTCTGCAGCATTGCCAAGCGTTTCTTACTGGAAACGTGTGAGGGCCTCCATTTCTCCACATGTTCATCAACAGCTGGTGCAACCGACCAGAGGGTGTTTGCTAAAGTGCTGAATGTGAAAGGGAATCTCATTGTGGATTTTATTTTCATTTCTCTGATTTCTAATGAGAGCAAACATTTTCCTCAAGTGCTTTTGGCCCCTGAGGTTTCTTCCTCAATGAAATTGCCTTTTTGTATCTATTGTCCAATTTTCTATTGGGATGTTGATCTTTTGCTTATTTTTCTGTAGACAGTTCTGATGCTAGTTTGTTGGTGATTATGTGCTTCGTAAATACTGATTCATTCTGTGACTTGCCTTTTAATTTTGCTTTTTTGTATCTTCTATTATGCACAAATTTCACATCTCATATATTTTTAATGGGGGTAAAGTTGATCTCTTTTTAAACCTTAATGATTTGATATTCTGAAGTTCTAAAGTTAAAAAAAATATTCACGTCTTTGTCCAATTTGTAGTTTTTGTGTGTGAGGTAAGATAGATATCTGATCTTTCTATTTCCGTGTCTACAGTCAATAGTCACAGCTCCTCTACTGAGTGTTTAGTTTGTCCCTGCTGATTTATAAAGCTACTTTACCATAGTAGAAACATTCATTTCATTAGTCTTTCTGTTCTACTGTTCCAGTACCCTCTTTTTTATACTGTAGTTCTAAAATATACCTTAATCTCCTGTGTGGGTCAGTCTACTCACTCTTTTTCAAATTCTTCTGGCCATCCTTAGCACTTCATTCTTCCATAAGAATTTTACGGTCATGTCACTAAGTTCCATACAAATTCCTGTTGGCATTTGTTTAGAACGGCATTGAAGTTACAGAAGAAGTGCCACCTTCATGACACTGAGTCTCTCATCTGTGCATCGGCACATTTCCCAAAATACTTATCTCTGTACTTCAGAGGCAAAGATTAGCCTTCCTTCTTTAATGAGGGCTTTTTTGGGCTTACTGGAAATTATATTTGAGAATAATGCATTTTTTCTGGGTTTACTAGAGATTATGCTTGAGAAAAATGCAGTCTTTCTAGACAATACAATAATATAATGCATTTCAACACTTGTAGTTGTGAGCAAGTTTGCTATAGCCTTGTCATGTTATAAAGAGCAACAAATTTCTGATCCTTATCTTCTTGAGATTAGGATTTATTAGCAATGGGTGTCTTCTTCTGTTAATACGTTTTCCCATTCATTTAATTCAAAAGCATGTATCTACCCAACTATGGAGCAAGTGGTGACCAATCAGAAGAATGTGCCTAAGACTTTCTTGAAATTTTTTTATCATGGAGAATGTTTATTTTATATATATACAATTTATTTTATATTAATTGAAACAGAACTTTTAGATTTTTATCTAAAAATTAAAATGGATTTTTATCACATCTACCTTGTGTATATGTAACGTATGGAATATGTTGGTTAAGGTATAACAATAATTTCATATTCCGAGTCCACTGCTTCTGGATTTACTTTTCAAGTCAGTAACCGATGCCAGCACCCTTCCACATGCAGCATCCATGATGTCAACAAGAGCACTGATGACATAGCGTTTCTTAACAGAGTGCTTTATCACTGTCTTCTGTTTGATGTCACCAAGCAGCTTTGAACAAAAAGATGTTTGATGCCTATGAGGTTTCATAAACTTACATGTAAATTTAAGTCCAAGTACAAATGTACTTCATTCTTTTAGCAAATTGCAAAGCCAAGTCATTAAAGATGGAGGCTCCCAATTGCCTTTCATCATTCACGAATACAGGACTATGGCCAAGGTCAGAGGCCTTGATCAGCAGATGCCCTCCTTTGGTAAACAGATCAGATGCTCTACGGGGACAATGAAGTATCTTCTGCTGCAGATCCATGAAGTCTCATGATGTCCCTCCTGGGATTCTGTATCTCCCACCAGTTACCATAAAACTTGAATTTTGATTTAAAAAGATGCTTTTCGAAAGACCAACCCCACACCATTAGCAGCAGAATGATCAGCAGCATGGCCACAAATGCAAAGAGGGTCAGGCGACGCTTTGGGTGGTGGGGCGGTGGGTGCCAGCAGGGGGTGTGTCTCAGTTTTCAGCGGTGGGTGCCAGGCACGACCTGGTGCCCAACTTTCTTGATTTTATCTCTGAAAGTTCTGTGCCCAGGAGGCCTCTCAGTCCTAGACACACCAGAGTGGTCACAGGGCTTTGTGCCTGTGAGGTGAACTGGATGAGCCCCTGCTTCTGAGGAGCAGCAGTAGGCTTGGAGGGCCTGCGGGGTGGGAGTACAGGCTTTGAAGCAGGAGAGGAGGGAGGCTTGCGATCACATACACTTAGACACCTCATGCTACGGGGCTGAAAGAGATAAAGCACTGAGCAAAGCGGGGCGGGGGTGAGCTTAGGGGGGACTTCTGGAGGAAGTGGAATTAGGCAGAGGTAGTGGCTTGGAGGAGAGAAAAAGTCAGTTTTACTTCTCTCTCAGCTGCATCCAGACATTCACCCATGATTTTGGACTAACTGTTCTTTTTATCAAGCATCAGACTCTTTCAAACATGATGTCTTAGAGCAAGCTGGGACACTGTCTAACCCTCTCAATGAACAGACGGGTGGAGGGAGGACCTTTGAGAGGAAACCTACTTGCTCAGAATCACGCAAGGAGCTCAGAGCAGAGACTGACTTCGATTCAGCTTCACAGTCTTGTAGGGTGCCTAGCATACCCCAGACCATTTATCCCAGACGCTAGCCCCTCAGTCAGAGCCCCTGAGGACAATCCATGGGCAAATCCTGCTTTGCCTTACTGGGTAGCATGTGACTGGAAGGTAGGCTGCTTCCAGGCCTCCTGAACTTGCCCTGCCATGCCGCATTCCACGGTCTGGGCCCTTCCCTGTCACCCTGCACATACCTAGCTGCCTAGGCACCAGCAGGGGCAGCGGGGTTGCTCTGAGGTAAATCTATCGCAGTGGGACAGCTTGATTTGAAGACAAAGAAACCCCAGGATCCAGGCTAAAGATTCTCATCTATTCACTTTTAGTGATTACTACCCATCCAAAAGCAACTATAACAATGTTAAATCAAATATTCTGAGTCTTGAATGTCAGAGATTTACACACATTCTCTCATTTAATCCTGCAAACAATGTTATGAAGTAGATACCCTTATAATCTCTGTTCTACTGATTAGCAACCTGAGAGTAAGAAACCTGCACACCCAAGGCTGGATATGCACCTGCTATCCCAGGCAGCTAGTCTGTCTGATGAGCAGGTGGTGGGGGCCAGGCCAGTCTTAGATGGTATGTGGTCTGAATGCCAGATGAAGGCTTTGACCTCGGAGTCTCCTCAGGGCAGAAATAATTGAAACCTTTATTCTGGGAGATGCAAAGTCCGGAGCTGGACAGGGCATGAGGAAAGTGTCGGAAGAGCCCACATGTCAGAACCCACCCTCATGGGGAGACATGCTTACCCCGCTGAGTTCCTCCAGAGAGGAGCAGGAGCCCTGTGTGCCTGGGGTCACAGGAGCAACTAGTCTAGTTGCCCACTGGTGGGTGGGGGAAGCCAACCTGGAAAAGTGCTGAGTCATCTTCCCTGGTGGGAGAGGGAAGTGAAAAGAAGGAAAGAAAAGAAGGCGAGCAAGAGAGACAAGAGTCCTTTTAGAATGTCAGAGCTCGCTGTGATGTGTCAAATACACACCCCTTTCCCTGTTATGGGCTTTGAAGCAATTGAGAAATACCATATCTCTTGGGGTGTCTTTTCTTGCGAAGCTAGGTAGTCACATGGGTGTTCCCAAAGTTTCGTGATTCTTGGACAAAGCTGCTAGGTTGCCCATTGACTCAGTCATTTGTACTCATAAGTGCAATGAAATGGGATTAGTACACACGTTAGTGGGTCAGCAACAGGAGATCACAAAACACTCTACGAGGCCACCCTCACACCTGATGGAGTCCACGAGGTCTTTACTATTGAATGGCCATTCAAAACCAAGTCTTTCTAGTCAGTACAATAGAGAAATGCCTTGGGGAAGTAAATGAAACATTTGACCAGCCTAAGTGGTTCTGAACCACCGCAGGTCTGGGCAGACAAAGAGCGGCTAGGACTGACTTAGGGTGAGCTGGCAGCATTGCTTTTGAACATGCAAGAACTTGACAGGCAGGAGGAAGGCTGGGTCCTGCGCACTGGACTTGGACTCTCTGCCAGTAACTGCTGAGATCAATTGCCATTTCCTTCCTCAACGGAATCCCCCAAAGATCCCAGGAGCAGTATACTTGGAGAGGCAGTGCTTTTTCAAGCGGTTTCCTTACTTGTTACAAGTAATACAGCTTTCTTATTTAAACAAACCTTGGTCTTTATCTTTTGGCTGATACTCACCAGGAGAAGGGAATCGTTGCGTTTTCTTCTGTAAAATTTATTTATTATCAGCATGTAAATCCCAACCTTGCCTTCTGACCCCTGTGGTCCCATCACAGAGCCACATAAAACATGAGTTGCAGAGCCATGTATCTTAGTTTGGGATCCCTCAAAATACAGAGTTGAGGGAAAGAGTTATTTGCAGGTAGTTGATGCCAGAAAATAGGAGAGAGTGTCTGGAAAAGATAAACAGGAGAGGAGGCAAAGTCCATCTGAGATACTGAGCTTGTTATCACTAGAGGCAACCAGGCTCAGTCCTGGGCAAGTAGAAGCTGTGTAGAATGTACCTCAGAATTGCTTACCTAGGGCATTGGAAAGGAGAGGATTTACCCACTAGCTTCGACTCAGCACCAGTCAAAGGTTGCCTCTGGGCAGTGGCCAGGTGTGTGCACCTGTGCTAGAATGACTGAGCAGCCTCCTACGGGTAGCCCACTGGGCAGCAGCAGAAAAGCTCTAGGGGAGAAAGCAAGAGACAAGAAGTGAGACGAGGTACCAACAGGCAATAACTGCATTCAACTGGTTACTGCAGAAATGGCTAGAGTGAAAATGTGGGCAGAGAGGATGTGAGACAGTCATAGATATTTCCAGGATTTGCATACTAGAGAGCACAGAGCATTGCCATACTCTTAGTGCACGACCCTGGGCCTCCCTAGACACTCTGTGATTCGCTGATATGGCTAAACGGAAGCACTGAGAGCCACAGGATTTCATCTGAGGTCACTCAGAGAGCCACCTGAAAGCAGAAGCCAAGTCTTCTGACTCCCACCCAAGGCTTCCATCGATGCCATCTTCCTAGGAGGGGATGTCTGTGTTCTGGACTTGGACTCCTGGGAACACGGGAAGAGATTTTTTCTGACGGGGGAGAAAGATGCTAGAATGTGAGCTATTCTGCTTGTGTATTGTTTTATTTCATGTGCCCAGGGCAATTTCTGGGACAAGGGAAATGCTTAATAGCCGAGTGCTGATGAATGAGCGAACCAGTGTGATGACCAACAGGAGACAGTGACACAACTCCGGGCTCCTCTCCTGTGTGTGCGGGTGACAGTGATCTCTTCCTTGATGTGCATCTTTTCCAAGAACTGATGACTTTGTTTACAGACTGACTGCAACTCAGAGCTGCTGGATTTTGTCTGTTCTGTTCTATCACCTCCCTTTCCTCTGTTTGATAAGATTATACCCATGCTTCCCAGAGACGTATCTCTTACGTATTTTCTTCCTTTCCTTCTGAGTGTCACACTTGCAGTTTTATCCAGAATTAAAGCACCACACGATCCCAAGTAGAAAGGCCGGCGTCTGGTGCCCTCAGAAGAGCACGGATTCTGAAGCATGTCCCCCCACCCCACATCATGCACACATCTTTCGTTAGCTATGTTCATGGCAAAACCATACTTATTTACCCCTTGTATGAAAGCCCTTCCAGTCTCTAGAACTTCAAATCAGGTCAGAGCCTGCAGAATCTTCAAGTCCTGCCCAGCCCAGTCACTTCACATTCCTCGCTGCCCTCCTGCCCTCCCCTACTACATCCTCCACATCACCCTTCTCATATTTCTCACACTTTCAAGATCAAGGTACTCAGCCATAGCTAGTTTGGGTTGCCAATGAGCAATCTTGCCTAAGTGGAAGGAGCTGGACAGATGACAAAGATGAGAATTCCCTGATGTCTGGGAGGGCACCATCTTCCCTGCTTCCTCCTACAGTTGACTTACTATTGTAGAAACGGAAGCCAACTCTTACCCGTGCACTGACCCTACCATGTCTACAGAGCATTGCCATGCTTCCCCGATGCCCACCACAATCTGGTGAAGAAGACCAAGCGAGCAGGAGAGCCAGATGTGAGCCAGCATAGAGGATGGGGATGTGTCAAAGGCATCAGACATGTCTTAAGGTCTTAAGCTCTCCTGGTGAATCCAATGTGCCACCAAGATCAAGAACTACTGTTCCGGACACAGCGTTTCTTCCCCCCTGAATGTAATCTAGACTCTCCCGTCTCCAGTTAAGAATTCACACCCATGATTCCCTCAGCTTGCCTGACATCTCTGGGATATTGAGATAGGGATCAGGTTGAAGACACGGCGACCTTTGGGTTCCTCACGAGGCAGCCACAAGAGGGTCCAACTGCGCTGCCCAGAAGGGCATTTCCAATATTGTAGCGGCTTATCAACTTTTCCTCACCGTCTCCTCCGCCATCCCCATTGTAGTAGCCAATCCCTGCAACATCTGTTCAACAGACAGTTATTTACGAGCTTCCTGTGTGCTGGAGCTGGGGCAGTGGGAGGTCCAGGAGCCCGGAGTGGGAGCGATGCAAGGCAGGGTGGTGGGTGTGGTTGCCAGTGTTATCTCAACTCCCACAAAACTCAGTGCCTGAAGAACCCTCAAGGGAAGCTTGTTCTTCCTTTTAGACATCCGGTTACAGGGTCACTGAAAGCTTGTCTCACCTCCACCCCAGCTCAGTTAAGCAAAATCAGGGAAATGAGGAAAGTGCCTGCAGCACAAGGGAGGACTTGAGGATAAGACAAGCACTCAGGTAAAAGCTGCAAGGGAAAAAGTGAACGCATCCTAGAAGGGTGGCAGATGAAGCTGGAGAATTTAGAAGACTAGTTCTTTTTTTAAAAAAAGGGAAGAGTTCATGGAGGACTGAAGGTAAGTAGGCAGACACTCTACTTGTTTTTATTTAGTTGTTCACCTTGGTTGTTGTCCCTGGTCCCAGGTCTCAAACCTGGGACCTTGGGATGCATGCAGGACTGTTGCCAGGTGTACTAGACAACTAGGCCACCAGTGTGCCCTAAAAGACTCATTCTAACGAATCTTTCTGAAGTGGAGGCAGGGTGTGGACAAGGAACTATTGGAAAGCTTGTGTTCAGTAGATTCCCTCCAAGTTCTTTGCCACAAGCCTGCTTATCACATAACTAACTGGCTGGAAGGCAACTTTGTAAGAAAACAGATAACATTACAATAGATAAAAGAGGGAACCTAATTCAAAAGGACATAAGAAAACAAGGGAAATTCTCAACTATCAAACGGTAAAAAAATGTTCACCATTTTCAAGAAACTTATACTCATCAGGAATCACGTAACTATTTCTTTTTGGCAGATAGAAGGAATTTGATTCTTTTGCCTCCAACATTTAATACTGCACAATGCATTTGGTAAAAATGGCATAAGAAATCAAGTGCTGTGACTAAATTAATTAACTCAAACTGAATTTGAACAATGAAAGATATTTATGGGCTCACGTAAATGAAAGATCAAAAAGTGCCCTCGGCTCCAGGTGAAGCTTGATCCAGGATTTAGAACAATGTGGCTAGTATTTAATTTCTTTCTGTATATTTCTCAGTTAAGTTCCTTTGGCATTTAATTCCTTCTTGTCTGGCTCTCTACACATAAATGACTCATGTGAGCATATGCTTCCAGGTTCATATCCAATATTAAAGAGAGTCTGCTTCCAGAGAACTTAAAGACCAAAATCAAGTTTCATTAGCCCTAACTGACTGACTTTTGTCATGTCCTGGTCCTTGACTGTTTCACTAGTTTTGAAGCAATCACTGTGGGCATGGTAAATGCAGACTGTCTTCAATAAATATAGGTCCATGTGGGAGTTGGAGGTGAGATACACTCCAAAGCTGATGCATCCATGGTCCTGGATGGAAGAGTTCCGGGAAGCAGAGAGTGGATTCAACTAATGTCCACTCCAGCCATGTAGACCTATTCTCTTCCTAGGTGAATCCTAAATGGTCCTTACCAGAAGCATCTGAATCAGGTGGGTGCTCCCTCAAGCTCTCCTCCAAGCACTCCCTTCATTACACTACCCAGTTCAGACCATGCTGATAAATGCATTCACATATGATATGGAAGGAAGTCTGCTAAAAGCTCTTCATGCTCCTTTACTCTTTGACTTAGACAACTGACATTTTAAACAGGGAAACCAATGTCTTGACCTAAGGAAATGAAGCACAGATGTGAAATTTCAGAAAAATCCTTGGAGCTCTTTTTATTGTGCTGTTGTCTTGTCTTCTTTGTCTACGGGCAGAATTGGAAATGGTGTCTCCCCAACAGGACGAGGAGGCTTGGTGTCCTCCCAAGAAGGAACAGGGAGACCATGTTAGCACTTTATGATGCTCCGAATCACTACCTGTGATCTGAGTTCTGAGATCCGACTTCCAAGTTCACCTGTTTACAAGTTTTCCCCCTGCTACCTTCATGCCTGGTCCATTCTTGGCTCTTCTCTGGCCTGCAGAGAGTCTGGCTTCCATTCTCGGATTTCCTTGGGCTTCTTATTGTCTCATGTCTTCTGGCTTTGGCTCATGGGGGGTGTCAGTTGAGAAGACAGAAGGGTGGAAGAGGAGAAGGTGAGGACATTTCTTCTCTTCTCAGGCATCACTTCTCTGGCAACAGCTGTCTCTGCCAGGCTCCAGGAACACAATCTCCTGCCCTTGTCCTTTCAGCCTAGGACTGTCCACGGGTTCCCCATCGTTCCTGGTCTCTGGATGCCCCGGCATAATTTGATTCCTTCACTCTCCCAATTCCTCTGAGAGCACCCCTGTAGCCAAGTCTTCCCTGGAAACACCTGCAGTAAATTCTGTTTCCTGTGGGGCCCTGACTCTTATAATCCAAGGCAAAGGGAGAGAAAAAGCAGACTCTCACCAGGCACATGCAGGATCTGAGTCAAACGTGTTCCTCAGCAGAACCCTGGATTGGGGAATTGAGAGCTACCCCTGCCTTGCTGTGAGACTTTGAACAATTCCTTGGCCCTCTCTGGGTCTAAGTGGCTTGCTCCATCAAACCAGGAGGCTTTAAATTTGATGATTTCTCCTCATCACCCCAAAGTAATGCCCTGTGTTCTTTAGTGTCAATTTTGGATTATGGTTTTGAGGTGGAGTTAGCCTTGTTCTGATCCAGGATCTCTCCCCAGGGCTCTGGGGCTAGTCCCTAAAGCTGCTTCATTAAAAAGAACTCAAAACATCAGGAACCCTGGCTTAAATGCCAGCCCTCCCAGCAGACCGTATGGAAAGGGACAGCGGAGGATTTCTTCTAAGAAAGCACAGGCAAGCCGAGCCTCATTTTCATTATTTGGAAAGAGGACATAAAGCGTGAGTAGCTATGACCTCCTAGTTTGGGTTAAATGAGATCGTGTGTACAAAGTGCCAGAAACATACAAGGTGCTTGTAAGAAAAGGCAGAGGTTCTCATTCAAAAGATTATGCTGTTTGCTGCTTTAAGAAGCCAAGGTTCTGTAATACTTGCTGCCTAATTTCTTTGACGCTCGCTATTTAGATTCCTCCTAGCCAAGTTTAGGGAGAAGTCAGCCAAGCTGCATCCTCTGTTGTTTTTGACTTCTGGGGCTATCTCCTGCTCATGGAGCTCAGCCCAGGCTGGCCTGAGGTTCGCTGTAGGGTGTGGCTTGCGGTGGGAGCTGGCAGGCTGCCTGAGTTCACAGTATAAGGGAGCCCAGGAGAGCAGGAGGCAGGTTGGAACCTGGGCAGCTGCAACTCCAGCCATGGAACCCATCTTGCTCTCCTTGAGCCCCTTCGGCCTGGGTCTGTGGGCTTCTGGACTCATTGTGGTCTTAGGCTTCCTCAAGCTGGCCAGTCTGTTGCTGCGGAGGCAGAAGCTGGCCAGGGCTATGGACAGCTTCCCAGGACCCCCCCAACACTGGCTTTTTGGGCACGCTCTCGAGGTACGTGACAGCGCGGGCTCCTTGGAGAAAGAAGGAGGTCTCCTTTCCCCCAGAAAATCTGGCCCAATTCCCTGGGGCCATGGGGGGAGCGCCTGTGCTTGGACCAGGGCCATGTTGCAGGCTCGTGGTTCCTCGTTAGCGCTCCCACCAGACCTCTCCCTTACTCCTACTTTCCAAGTTGGCTTCAGGGAAGGAGGGGCTTCTTCAGAGTTGGGGCCCAAGCCGCCGCAAACCATTTCCTGTCATCCTGGGTCCAAGGTTTGGACAAAGCTCTGCTAAGGGCTGGGTGATGATACTGGGAACCCCCTGGATGGTTTGATAGCACCAGATAATCTCAGTTAGAACACAGCCAGCACCTTCTTTGTTCTGCAGTCTAAAAATTTCCATTTTCAAGGCAAGATGAATGCTGCCTTGTGAGAGGTGTCCTGGAACATCTGAGAAGTTGGTGTTTCCAAAAATGGGGTTCTCCCTGCCATCTCTATGGGTTGGGTGGGGACTAATGGCACCTCCTGGGTTCATATATTGGCTTGTCTTGGCTTGTCTCCCCTGCGGGTTAGTGGGGACCATCATCGCACCCTTGTTAGAACCATCTCATTGCTCCCTACTCTTGAGGGGACCTAGATGACAGGTTTTTGAACACAGAGCAAAGGATACCTCTGTTGGAGTCAACAGAGAAAAGCAGACTACATGACCCTAGCCCCAATATTAGCATACTGGAAATAGGAGTCTAAAGTTAAAAACCTCCACAAGTGTTTGGCTCTGCAGACATGTTGGGGAAGCCAGGTATAGATGCCAGAGATTAAGGCTCAGGAGAGGCATAGTGACTTCTCTGCCTCCTAAATGTCCTCTCATTCTCAGTCTGGATAATTGCTTCTCTTCCAATATTGCTGCTTGGGATAAACTTGGCATTTGGGTGAGGACTGCCAGGCTTATTCTTGCTCCTAAGAATAACTAAGATCTCAGGATAGCCTAGAAGCCTACATCAGACCCAGGCCCTGCCCTCCAGTTGCTTCCTATCTAGAACGGGTAAAAGACATAGCTTTCCCTGCCCTCTTGCTGGATGTGGTGCCAAACTGGGGTTTTGCATGAGCCCTGGGTTCTAGATCTCAGCACTTGTTCTATTGAGTTGACGTCTTCTGTTTACTTGCTCACCTTTTCCACTTGATCATGAGCTCTGGAGAATGGAGATCTGGTCCGATTCAGCCTTGTACCCTCAGGGTCCAGCACAAAACCTAATGCGGTGAACAGTTTGTGCTAGAGAGTAGGGAGGGCACTGCTAGAGGAGACAGGTGATGGGGAAGACAAGTGGAGGGACCAGGAGGCTCGGGAAAAACATCAGGGAGACCTTCGATCCTTTTTTTTTCTGGCCCCTTCCATTTCTGCTTGCCTCTATCAAAGCTGTTTGCTCTCAACTAGTGAGCTTCCCTCACTCAGGAACCTTGTTTCCTTAACCCATGTCAGCGGTGGCTGCCCTCTTCCCCCCAAATGCCATTGTGCTCCACCTTGAAAATGTGTAGAAGAACTGGACACAGCTTAGCTCTGACTTCTTGGCTCGGACACAAATATCTGGGAACAATCAGAGGCACACAACAGCTCCACATTCCTCCAGGGAGTGGCACCTCTGCTCTCAATCAGATTCACACCCAAGCCTGAGAAGTGGGGAGGGCAGAGGAAAGATTATTTTCTAATGTAAAGAAAAGGAAATTAAGATTCAGAAAGGGCAAGGTATCTGCCTTGGTAGTAATTTGGGAATTCAGTCAAGAGTGGACCCAGGACGCCCACCTTCTCGTTTAGGACATAATCAGTTCATACACACAAAGTGACAACAAGCTTGATTCCCAGACTGGTGAGGATGGGAGTAGGGAAGGAGGGAGGAGGACTTGGGGTTAAAGGAGGGGTCTGGGGGAGGGGCAGAGCTGTCTGTCAGGATTAACATCTTCCTTCTTGGTCTCTAATTACAATCTGGAGGCCCTGGATGCATCTACCTGTCATCCTCCTCAAATCTCAGAATGTAGCCCTTGAGGTGGGGTCATGTCCTATTCTTCTAGGGTCCCCCTCATGGCACTCTGGGGCTCAGGGAGGACTTGGTTCAGCCATGCTGTTGGTCTGAGGTTGGGGTTCTGGGAGGGGCTCATAAATCTGACCTGTTGGTTGTGAGGAGGAGAGACGAGAAGGCCAGCTTCGGGCTCAGCACAGGCCTCTCTCCTGGCCCTGCTCACCACTGAGGCGCCCTGGTGTAGGGCTCTGGCTCATTGTCACTCGGCAGACACTGATTCTGAGCCTTTACTGTGCTTCATCTGTTCTTCCCTTTCCTCATCAATAATGTGGTGACCAGCATTTTCTCCTTGCTGAGATAGACGGTAATCAAAAGAGATAAAGTACAGGTACTTGTCAAACTGCTGGGCAGGTGGATGTCAGGTTGGAGAGGGAGTCTTACTGCAAAACACTCTGCGGCATCTCTTTCATTCCGCTCAAATCAACCTCATCATTGGGAGCCAAATATGGCCCCTCTTTTCCTAAGGAACTAGTACCATCTGATCATTAAATCTGGGTCTGGTCCTGTGTTGAGGCCAAAGGATGAAGAAGTAGGACTAGAATCCATGCTAGAGGAACGTGGTCTGTGGGAGACATAGAATACACAGCACGGTGCTCCTGATCCTCAGGTCCAGGGAGGGGAAGGGGATAGATGACACTAACTATGCAAAGACACAGAGGCTGAAAAGAGCATTGTGTATTTGGGAAATTAATGCATAGTTCAACACATATTTGCTTCTTGTGGTTTAGTATGTACTGGCATCAGTAGCACTGCACTTCTCGAGAGGTGAGAGAGGACAGAAGGGAGAGAATAGCATTAGAAGTGAGTAGGGGCAGATGATATAGGCCTTATAGACTGTGTCAAAAGGCTTTACTTTATCAGAGTGCAATAGAGGACCATCGTAGGGATTCAAACTAGGGACTGACAAGGTTAGATTTGTGTGATAGAAAAATCACTTTGGCTTTGGCGGCAGTGACTAGGTTGACAGAAACCAAACGTGGAGATAGGAAACCCAGGGCAGACGCAGAGGCAGACAACCCCATGGTGGTTGGTGGAGTGAGGCAGTGGGCAGGAGGGGAGAGAGAGGCAGAGAAGGGGCTCTTGGCATTATGGACATGGGAGAGGGAGGTGTGCTGGCCTCTACCAGAGCCAGATGAGAGGGAGTCAGTACTGCGAAAGGGGACGCAGGATTGCCCTGGGAGCTCTGTTGAACTGTGGCATCAACACAGCTGAATCACAGCAGAATAGGGCAAAGTCACCTAAGGAGAAAAGGACCCCTGGAAACACAAGACTGGATTGTTGTAACTAGGAGGAATAAACTTCTACATCTGAATATTAAGTTGTGGGGTCTGAAACCCAGGGAGGGGAGGCTCAGGGGCTAGCAGTCCCTGCCAGCATCTGCTACAAAAGTCTTAGGTATTGGATTTGGAGTCTCTGACAGGACTCTTCTCCTGGGAACTGTGGCCTCTGGATCTCTTAGTTCTTCCTAATTTGCCACAGCTGAGTCTTTAGTAAGTTCAGATTTGACTGTTGGCACAATCACGTTCAAAATCACAGCTGCACCTTTTTGTTCATGCGAGATGAAATTTTGGTTCAAAGAATTTTGAGACCAACTTTGATGAATTCCAGTGTCTTGAAACTCAAGTCGTGAGAAGCTGTGTGAAAAGCAAAGATAATTTCTCTAGCATCAAGGAGAAGCCATAGCTCCAGTGTTTCTGACATTTCAGAAAGTATCTAACTGCAATGACATAGCAACTGAGCAACACTGCCTTGTGATTTTTGAGATTGCAAATGGTTTTTAACTTCCCCTCTACTTTCCTGCTCAGTGGAGAACTGATAAGATGATGATCACATTTTCCTCTGTCTACACAAAGTAATCCTGAGTTCTTTGGTAAATTTGCATCCTCTTTTTGTCATTATTAAAGTAAATAAAAATTAAAAAAAATACAAATATCAAAATCTTTGCTGAGGTAAAGTTCAGAAATACGAGAAAGTCGTTAGCTCCATGTGCATGAGCTGTGATCACTGACCGATACAAAGAGACTGAAAACATTGCTACTGGCTGACAGCAAAGCTTGCAAGCATGGACAGGCATCACTACTGTCTATTGGTATAAACATAAACAATGTTTACGCGAAGCTCAGAGCATCCCAGTTTTTAAAAGTGGAATTTTTATCTTAGTTACATTAAAAAGTTCTGCTATTCATATGTATGAGAAAATCTCACTTTTTAGACAGAACAAGTGAACGTCTAGCAAATTGTGATTGAAACTGGGACAGAATTTCAAAGCCGGTGGGACACTAGACAATCTCATTCGAACGTAATCCTAAGCATGTCACCTGCTTCTGGGGTTTACCACCAAGATGGTGCTAGTCGCCTAAGTCAGAGCCACACTGCAAAGGAGTGGGTGGAGTAGGAGGAGACAGAAATAGTGGAGGCAGGCTTCGAGAAGCTGGGGTAATGAAAGGAGCAGGGAAATGAGGAGTTAGCTAGAGGAACAGGAGCCAAAGCAGGTTTTGTTTTCTTTAAATGTAGGAGACTGTAAGTATGTTTTAAATGCAGATGGGAAGGAGCCAGTGGAAAGTGGAACCTGTGATGTGGGAGAGAGAGGGACTGATCGCTGTTGAGTTGCCTAAGGGGAGGATTAGAACCCAAAGAATTTGGCCTTGGATGGGGTGTGGATGCCTCCTGCTCTGGAACAGGAGGGAACCTGGAGAGACTGGATGCAGGGCGGTGGTTCTTCTGGTCTGGTGGCTGACTTTGAGGGATTGCTTATCTGAAAGCTTTTATTCTCTGTGAACTAAACAAGGGACTGAAATGGGGTGGGGGGTGTTGGGGGTGTGGGGGGGCAGCTGAGGAAAGAGGAGGTTTTTGAAGAGTGGATTCTGGCCAGTGCTGCACACAGACCTCTCTGGAAGATGTTTCTACTGATCTTTTCTTAAGTGTCATCTCAGAGGGGACTTCTACAACCTCCCAAAGGATTTGTGTAAACTGAGTAAATGTTTCCACTGATTTTTATGGTTATTTCGGAGATGCTGCCACTCCTCACTTTTACTTCTCTTGGAAGGCAGTCCCGACCCCTTAGCCTGGAATACACAGCTTTGCCGTACTGGACACTGACCAGGCCTCACACACACACCAAGAGCAGCCCATCTTGTATGTGTGGGGACAATGTCCATGGACGGGATGACTAAGACTAGGACACTCAAGGGTTTCCATCCTGGAGAAGAGCAGTCCCTGAAGGAACTGGCCCCCACTTCCCAAAACCTGAAGATCATCCCTGGGCTGGCGGCCGGGGCAGCTCCAGTGAGCAGAGAGGAGACTCATGGGAAAGTGACTAAGAAGTCTCTTTAAGCATTAGGACAGTATGAAGATGGCGGGGCTATTATGAAAAGTAGTTAAGTTTCCTGTTGCAAAAGATATTTGAGCTCTTGGGGCAGAGGTGTGGACATGGGGAAGGAGTAGGATCAGGTAACCAGGGTGCTGGGAACCGAAGACCAGCATGACATACCTGGAGGGAGCCCCAGCCTGCTGGGGAAGAGGAACTCCCTGCCTCTTCCCTCCCTAACTGTTTTTCTGAACTCCTACTCCATTTGGTAAGATTTATTTTTGTCCTCAAGCACCCCCCAACCCCCACAGCCCTGGGGGAGCAGCAGCAGGTAGCCTGCTTCTTGAAGCCTGGCCAGCTGAGCTTCAGGTCAGCTGCTGCTGATGCCGTGGATTTGTTCACAGGAGGGACAGCAGGAGGCATCTCAGTCAGGATCCCAGTCTGCTTGACGCATTTGGGACAGTTTTCTGTGGTCTTTGGACTGCATTGTTCCATCTATAAAAACAGGTGTGGTTCCATGAGGCAGTGTTAAAGTCTCTTTCAGATCTGATCTTTGGAGCAAAGCTGACTCAGACTCTGGGAGAGCAGGGAAGAGAGTAGCAGCTCTGTTCAATCCTTCTTGCTGTTTGTCCTTGGTGAAATCAACAAGGATCCCAACTTTGAGGATGTGGGGGTGGGACAGGCAGCCAAGGTCAGTGAATTATCTCTAGGCCTTATTTTCCTGCTTCCTTCCTTCTGGAGAAAAACAATCTGCTCTAGACCCTGGAGCCCTTTGGGTGTCCCAGCTTGGGACATCTGAGTACAGCATGCACCATACCATTCTGTAATTTGGGGAGCTGGCCAGGCAGCCATGTGTCTCCCAGAGACAGGAAACCCCAGCTTTGTGGAGAGGCTGCAGATACACAAGGGGGACCAGAGGCCAAGAGTTGTCCTTGCTTGTACCAGGTTCCTGGGGCAATCAAGGGCACACAAGAGAAAGCTGGGCACAGCAGGTAGATGCCAGCACAGGCTGTGAATGTGGTTAGCAGCAGCATGAGGTCAGGATCTGCTGTCCTGGATGGGGATGTTTCAGAGGGACATAGTCATGGCTGACAAGGAGGGAAGTGGGGTTCATTCAGATAAAGCAAATCAACTGAGGATGTCTTCTAATCCTGAGATCCCATGAGCCTGACTTCTCTGTGACATAAGTCTCTCCTCATCCTCTGTCCAGTTGGGGTCTCTGGACCTGGGAGGGATGGAAAAAAGAGGATCAGCAAGTTGACAAGGAAAACCCAGGAAGGAAGATGGAAAGTTAAGAGAGACATGGGCTGGGGATTCCAAGGAAGGAGGCCGGAAGGAGTTGAAGGACACCAGAAGTTTCCCTGTAATCAGCAGATGGGGGCTTTGTTTATCACTTTGTGTCTTTTTGACATTGTGTGTAGGAGGGCTGTGAACATCTTATAAGCCCCATGGGTTGAACTCAGGATGGCAGGTTCAGATGCAGTGTTGGGAGTGACACTGAACTAGCCAGAGAAGGTACAGATGGATAGCTGGAGACCAAAGTAGCCAGATCCAGTCTCCAAGGCCCTCGAGGGAAGTGACTTGGGTCAGAAAAGGCTCCTTGGATTTTACACTATCAGATGCATTGTGTCCTTCTTCAAGGTTATTTCATAGAAGACAACATGTCTTAGTTGAGTGGGTAAAGACCATGAAAGAGAACTTTTCAGGGAGGAAAAACAGAGCAGGCATTTGCACAGACCTGAGTGTGAATGACACGCCCTAGGATGGAGCAGTGCACAATTTGTGCAATTGAACACAGTAAACCTGAGAGACTTCAGTATGCAAAAAAGAGTATGGGGCTCTAACCTGAATTAGAGTACTATTAACCTACAAGTAGTGGAAGTCAGTTTGTATCTCTGAGCCTCAGTTTTCTCGTCTGTAAAATGGGAACAATGATCTGTTCTATAGCAGATACATGCGGCAATCTATAAGTTTTCATACACATAGTCTTTGGCATATAGTAGCTACTCAATATGTTATCTGTTGGCTTTGATATCCTATGCAGAGTGCTAGAATGCAGGAATGAGTGCTGAATCTGGACATTAGTAAACAGGCTAGAGTCTGCTGGGAATACCAAACAGGCATTGGCATGCTGTTTACTACACAAGAAGTTCTGGTGGTGGCCTCTATTTGACTCCTCCAAAGTGAATAAGACTTTGGCCTGATTCCTCATGAGACTGACGATCTCTGGCCAAAATTTGATAAGCCAGATGCTTTGTGTGTTTTCTCCCACCCCTTCTTGTCTTTTTCCATTTCTTTCATTCATTCCATGCATTCAGTAACATACTTCCTCAAGCACATGCTCTGTCTGGGGCCTTGTGCCACGATGACCTAGAGATGTCACAGATGTGATTTGTGTCTTTGGGAAACTGCCAGGTGGAGTCTGTGGTCTGGGGTGTGAATCCCAGCTCCATCTTCCTAGCCGTGTAACTAAGCTTTCCTCTCCTCTGAAGTAGGGCTCATGACAGGGCCTTGTTTAGAGAATTTTCGGAGAATGAAATGAAAGAATTTGTATAGTAGGATTAGTGCAGCATCTGAACATAGTAAATGCTCAGTGATGTCAGTGTTAATATTATTATTATTACTTAATGATAAGTAATTCTAACATGAAGCTAGGCACGATGAGAGCCAAAGAAGCTCAGAAAGGCAGAGATTTAGTAGAAAATTAAGCGGTTCCTGGAGAGGAACAGTCAAGGTGCAGGCTGAGAAACAGGCAGGATTTCATCAGGCGTGCCTGGGTAGAGAGTGGACAAGGAGGAAAGAATGACATGAGCAAAGGCCTGGAGATGGTGCCTCCCCTGGGAGGTTATCTTAGTTGTAAATATTCATACTCATCAGGCTGCCATGTGCATGACTGGCAGCTCTCTGCTCCAAGGATACGGGCCGCGTGCCAGCAGGGCAGCTCTCACAGCATCCACCGGACCATCAGCCTTCAGGGTATGGTTAGGGACAAGACCATGGGGTCCACCTTGGTGGGTATTGGTCCACCTTGTCTTAGGGTCCCTGTGCGCCACAAAATCTCCATATGCATGGACAGTCCCAGGGCTCCTTCAGGGGCCATGCACATGACAAGAAACGTCGCACTCAGGGAAGCCAAAGCACTGTGTCCTCTGTATGATTCATCCATTGTTCTTCTCAGTCCAGATGTGATTTACCAACCAGGGGTAATTTTTGACATAACCACGTTGCCTAGCCACGCATGGTTGACTTTCTAGTGATCGGGTTTTTAGGGAAACAGAGTTGGAGAGTATAACACAAGATCAGGTCTTATGTGACAAGGGACAAAGCTGGGTTAATCCTTTACCACAGGTGAAAATATCTCAGGGCATGTTCCAAGTACATTCCTTAGTGCAGTTTGGGGGCACTGAGGAGCAGGACGTGGCTGGAGATGCAGAGAGGAGGTTTGGAGGAAGATGTTGGGAGGTGGCGGCGAGGAAAGGTAGGCTCGAAATGGCAGGAGCTAGTGAGGACTTCCCCGGGCAGAAACTAGCACTAGGTCTTCATATTCGTTCTACCAGTTAAGGGCCTTGAATGCCACATGACCCCAGCTGATAGCACACATGTCCTGTGTGATTTCATTTGTGTCAAAACAATTTTAGAAAGCAGGTCTTACTATCCTCGCTGTAGAGAGAGCCCGAGGCACTTGCCCAAGTTCACGCATCTGAAAAACAAGGGAAATCAATATTCAAGCCCATGTTTGTCAAGTTCTGAAGAGTACACATTATGGAGTACATTTTCCTCAGTTCACATCCAGAGCTATTTATCATCTGTGTGCTGCTCAGCAGGGAGCCTCTGATCTCTACAGCTGAGGCTCCTCATCCCTAAAGAGGGGCTTCATAGAACTGTGTGGGAGAAGTTGTCCTTGCAGGTCTGACCCGTTAGGTTCTCGTAGCGCTGCCTTCATTTCTTCCATCGAGCTCACTTCTGCCTGTAATCATCTCACTGAGCTGTTTACGTTTTTATTATCAGTCTGCGCCCAGAGACTGAAAGGTACAATCACATTTGTCTCATTTTCCGGAGATACCTGGTCAGTGCTCTGCACATCGCAGGTCTTAATACCAATGTGGTGAGTGACTTAGGAGGGTGGAATCAACGTAGTTTCTTACTGCATGGTGAGGTGGTACTGTTTTCTAGAGAAAAAATGTTAACGTTGAGAAAGAAAACTCTTTCTGGCTGCAGTGTAAATAGAATATTGGTGACAGACACCAGATGGAAGCAGGTTGGACTTTTATGTTTTTCCTCTTTGTTTTGACTTGTTTTTCCCAGAGAAAGGAAAGAAGAGCAGGAAGAAACATTTTGATTTAGTTGTTTATTTTGGATCCCTCCCTCTTGCCTGGGTCTATTCCTGGGTTCTTGGGTTTGACATGGCGCAGGCCCCCACCATCTCAGCTGCCGGAGTCCCAAGGGTGCGCTGAGGTCGCGCATTTTGGGGCTGCTGAGCTAGCCCAGCTGCAGTGAGCAGGTGGCTCCAGGTCTGGAGAGGAGAGAGCACAGAGATGTTTAAGTCTGATGACTGGTTAGCAGTGGGGGGCACACGTGGAGGAAAGGACACTTGCCAGACTGCCTCGGCAGTCTCTTCCCTTTGGTAGGGGACTTGGGCTCTGGCAGTGATGCTGGGTTCATGAATGGCATGGCCTTTAACACCATTTCAGATCCAGAAGACGGGGAGCCTGGACAAGGTGGTGTCCTGGGCCCACCAGTTCCCCTATGCCCACCCACTCTGGCTTGGACGGTTCCTTGGCTTCTTGAACATCTATGAGCCTGACTATGCCAAAGCTGTGTACAGCCGAGGGGGTAAGAGCTCCCGGAGAGGGCGCAACTTCCTGGGCGCAAAGGACTGGATCACCATGTGGGGAAGAATGTGCACTCTATGTCTGGGCGGTTGAGGTCCCTGTGCTGTTTATTAAGGGGCCATTTCTGGGAATCCAGCTGTCTGTGCTTGACCAGCCCTTTCCTTTGTCCGGCAGACCCCAAGGCCGTGGATGTGTATGACTTCTTCCTCCAGTGGATAGGTGAGTGGGCACCTGCCTTCCTGCCCTTCTCATCCCAGACCTTTTGGTGCTGAGTGACCAGGACCCTTCCCTGCCCTGTCCTTTCCAGCCATGCCCCCATTCAGTCAGTAATCTCATCCATCTGGCTCCATGTGACCATCCTACACTCAGCTGGATGAGAAAGCATGAGAGCTCCTGGCTGCCAGGGGAGGGGAGCTCAGGTCCCTTCTCCAGCTGGGTCTGTCTCTTTCCCCAGACTGGAGGACACGGGCTCTGGAAAAGGTGGGGTGTGAGGGACTGCTTCCTGGAGGAGGTGGCACTGTACTGATCCTAGGAGATCTTATCGTAGGTGCTGGCCAGGGCGGGCACCTGAGGAAGGGGTGGTGAGGACAAAGGATAGAGTCTCCAGAGGCTCTGGGGCTTCCTGCATGGCTGGAAGGCAGAGCGGCTGGAATCTGAGGCTGGGCTGGGCGGCCTGGCATGAATGGGGTAAACGGGTGAGCTGGGCCCCAGGCTGCCAAGGATGGTGTGTGCTGATGGCTCCTCCCTCTCCCATTCCTTGCGCAGGCAGAGGCCTTCTGGTCCTGGAGGGACCCAAGTGGTTCCAGCACCGCAAGCTGCTCACACCTGGCTTCCATTATGACGTGTTGAAGCCCTACACGGCCGTGTTCACAGACTCCACGCGTGCAATGCTGGTGAGCGCCCCACTCCCGGCTTCCGGAGAATGTGGCTGCAGGCCAGCCCCTCCCCAACCCCAGTTTGCCCTGGATGGGGTCGGGGGCACTGTGTGTAATTGCTGAGGCCGGAGGCCCTGTCCTGCCTTCGAGAGCAGTGCTGAGCCTTCTCTGCCCGACACCTGACACTGGGTGCTGCCGTTAGTGGCCGGGAACCTTTCTTTCCCAGGAGACCCAGCTCGACCCCATCCCCCTTTCCAGCCTGCAGAGCCGCTGTGAGGCCCCTGCCCGACTCCCACAGCAGCAGACTTGAGGGTTGTCTGTATCTGAGGAGATTCGGAAGCCCTTTCACATGTAAAAAGTGTCTCCTCATGTTCTGCCTAACATCAGTGACGCTCATTTCTAACAGGGAGGTAGGGGTCGGGGTCAGCCTCAAGGCTGGCTAACTCCCAGAGTCTACCCAGGTTGATCTCCGTCTTCGAGGAAACTCCTCCCCAGCATCTCTGTAAGTCTGACTTATGCACAGACTGTGCTGGACCGTGTATGACCTCTTGGTTCTCCTTGCACCTTATATGTAGGTTGTCCGGGGCGGGAGAAAGTGTTTCTGCCATGCAAGGCCTGCCTCCTGGGTCTTCCTTCTGAGCTCGGAGCCCCTACCTGCACAGTCCAGCAGACTGGGAGCCGGGCCAGCATGAGTGCATGGTGGAGAGGCCGGCCGTGCGTCCTGGAGGGCAGGGGCAGGGCCCCCAGCCTGGTTGGCCCCCTAACCGACCTTCCGTCTCTGGGCTCCAGGACAAGTGGGAGGAAAAGGCTCGTGAGGGCAAAAGCTTTGACATCTTCTGTGATGTGGGCCACATGGCGCTGGACTCCCTCATGAAGTGCACCTTTGGCAAAGGAGACAGTGGCCTGGGTCACAGGTCAGAGGGTGCCTCGGGATGGTCTGCATGCTCTGGCCAGGCTAGCGCAGAGGGGAGAGTTGTCAGGTCTGAGAGAGTAAGATCCTGCCCAGGGTGCCCCGCTTGATAGGGGTGGTGGAGGTGGGCCTGCCAAGGTGGGGAGACAGATTCTGGTTTGAGTGGGGCGGCATAATGGCAGGGAGAGGAAGGGCAGAGAGCTCTGCGGTTGGGGCCAGGTGTCTGGAATGGGCTACTTGCAGCCTGCTGTGGGTCAGTGTCTGAGTACCCTCCTCTCTCCCCCTGCTGCGTAGGGACAATAGCTACTACCAGGCAGTCAGTGACCTTACTCTGCTGATACAGCAGCGCATCGAGTCCTTCCAGTACCACAACGACTTCATCTACTGGCTCACGCCGCATGGCCGCCGCTTCCTGCAGGCCTGCAAGGTGGCGCATGACCACACAGGTGGGCCTTTCCTCAGGCAAACCCGCAGGAAGTCTAGACCAGCTCCTCCCGGCCCCTCTGGGGTCCCTCCTGTTGCAGGACCTTAGGTTCCTTTTGGGCAAAGAGCATCCCAAGCAGTGACACGGTGTGCACCTGGCCCAGACCAGGTCATCAGGGAGCGGAAGGCCGCCCTTGAGGACGAGGGAGTGCAGGGGACGATCCAGAAGAGGAGACACCTCGATTTCCTGGATATCCTTCTGGGTGCTCGGGTAAGTGCACAGGCGCCCACCCTCCCCGGGAACTGGTCCCTGAGGGTCTTTGGACTTTTTTCCTGGGACAAGTTCATTGGACAGCAGAAGGAGTTGTTAAGCATTTTCTTCCTCTTTCCTCAGCAAATATGACCTGTTCCTTTTCCCATGATGCATTTCAGCAAAGGCTCAGAAGTGGAGGGTGTGGCTGCAGCACTGGGGAGAAATGTCTTAGTAGGGAGGCTGATGTCCAACTCTAGACTTCTAAGACTGAAGAATCTTAGAATCCTGGACTTCATTCATTTATTTATCACCCATCCATCCTCCATCCATCATCCATCTGTGCACCCATCTATCCATCCATCATCCATCCGCCCATCCATTTATCCATCCATCTACCCATCCATCTATCACACATCCGTCCATCCATCCATCCATCTCTCCAGTCCTTTATTTACCCACTCCACAAACCTACTGAGCCCTAACCTGGCCTAGTTCCTGTGCTTGGAATATAGATGATGAGAAAGACATGGACCTGCCCTCCGGATGATCAGTTTAGTGGAGACAGGAGGTGAATATTATCAAAGATCTCTTCCTCTGCCAAGTGGCATGCTATGTGTCAAGTGGGAAGGTCCGGGTAACGTCACAGGTCATTTGACCAGGGGATCAGGGAGCAGGAGGCTGGGGAGAACAGACAGGAAATTAGGAGAATGTCCTAACTCCCTGTCTGAACAGGAGCTTTCACTCTCTCCCTTTGACTTTCATGTGACATCTGAATTCTCAGTGTCTACCTTAAATGCAGCAAGTTCTCCCTTTATGCCTTCCTCACTGCAGGATGAAAATGGGAGCAAGCTGTCAGATGCAGACCTCCGGGCTGAGGTGGATACGTTCATGTTTGAAGGTCATGATACCACCACCAGTGGCATCTCCTGGTTTCTCTACTGCATGGCCCTGTACCCTGAGCACCAGCGTCTTTGTCGGGAGGAGGTCCAAGAGATTCTCGGGGACCAGGACTCTGTCCAGTGGTGCGTGAGGATGCAGGAGAGCCCAGTCTGTCCTGCTCAGCCCCAGGGGAGCCCCAGGCTGTTTGCTGCCATCTCAGAGGACACAGAGTCATTCTGAAAACCTAGTGAACAGGCCTGTTTCCTCCAGAGCTGTGATTTTTTTGTGGGGGAGTTTTCCATGAACACATCCCTGAGGCCATTCTCCCACAAGAGAGCCTTTCAAGATGTGAGTCCTGCAAAGAAGGTGTCAACAGGAGGCTGATTGCTGGCCTGCAGATTCCCTTTCTGTAGAGCAGGGAGTGCTGAGAGAGAAAGAGCTGGGAGAGGGAGGGGAGCAATCCCTTCCCAGCTGCCTTTGATGGCCCAGCTCGGTCACCCTTAAACATTTCTGGTTGTTCTCTGGTTTGGGGCTAAAGCTGGAAGCCTCAAATATGACACTGACTGATGCTGACCTCTCTGAGGTATGATCGCTGAGAATTGCCCACAGTTTCCCTTCCCATCCACCTCTGCTTCCTTCCCTGGGGTCTCTGCAACCTGTCAGACATCTCACTTTCTCTCTGGCTCCTGTGCTGCCTCCAGCGTGGGGCTAGGCACACAAAGGGGTGCAGGGAATGCACAGTTGATGGCAGAAAGTTTAGATTCACTCGAGGGAGCCTGAGTTAAAATTCCAGGAGCAGAGATTTGGAGGGTGATGATTTCATTACCCATTTTTATTGGCCAAGTGTTAGAAATTTTCCAAGGTGTTGAGCTGTGTGTCAGGCACTGTGAGGAGAATGAAGGAAGCACCAAGTTGCTGCCCATGGGGATGGCTTAAGATTGAGTGGCCCCATGTTGAGTATATCAGAGAGATCAGAAGGGTTGGAGATTGAGCTGACTTTCTAGGGTGGGATGAAACTTAGGCAAAGGGAGAGAGAGCTGAGCATCCCAGGTCGGGTAATAAGGTGAACATAGCCCGGAGGCAGGGAGTTTAGATATTGATTTTTTTTCTTTTCACTTCATTTCATCTAAAACTTAACTTAAAGGTCACCTATTCAGTAAAATAATGAAACACAAATGAAAGATAAAGACCAGAGGAGGGAAAAGTCCTAGGGCTTGGTGTGTTGTACTAAAGTGTTATGAAATAGTTATAGTGGATCTGAGCTTCCTGGTGGCAAAAGCGAAGAGAAACTTTTTTTTTTTAAAAAAAGGAGGATGTCATTGTTCATGCAGTTATTACTTCATTCAACTAATGTATCTTAGCCCCTGTCCCTTTCCACTCCAGCTCCACAGGGGAAATCAAGCAGGACCTAAAGAACTGTCCTGGTGGGGCTTCTGAGAGACAGAGGAATGATCTCGTCTGATGACAGGGTGCACACACACCTCTAGGGTCCTGTGACTTCTTCCTAGCAGTGATGATAAGGGAGGACTGGAGAAGAGTGGAGCCAGAGCCCCTAGGTCTGAGTGGCTGCCCCCGTCCAGTCTGGTCTGGACATCTGTGTGTGTGTCTGACTCTCAGGTGTGTGCTGTGGTGAGAGGGATAGTTAGGTGAGAGGGATAGTGCCTTCCTGTGGGACTCCACTGTTCCCCATGCCCACAAGGCCCTGACTGTGTTGCCGGCAGGGATGATCTGGGCAAGATGACCTACCTGACCATGTGCATCAAGGAGACCTTCCGCCTCTACCCGCCTGTGCCCCAGGTGTACCGCCAGCTCAGCAAGCCTGTCAGTTTTGTGGATGGCCGCACTCTTCCTGCAGGTGGGCTGGGTGCGTTTGGAAGTGGTGCCAGCATCCTTGGGGACACGTCTCTGACACTCTCTGTGCCTTTGGCCAACTCCTTGCACCAATGAGGAAAATCTCAGGGTTTGCACTTGTCCTGGATTCAAATTATAGCTCCATCCTGTAGACTAAATCCCTCTACCTTTAAGCCTGTTTCTTCTTCTGCAAAGTGGAGCTGTGAGCATCAAGAAGACTGCTTATCAGCACTGCCTGTTACTACACAGCCTGCACCTGACCCTCTTCAGGAGGAGGCGTCCACACAGACTGCGGTGCTGTGAGGCACACAGCCCGTGTAACTGGGCGCAGTGGTTTTGTAAAGAGCCTCTTGTTCTGTATCTGGTGGACAGGAAGCACCCAGAGCATGGTGGCTGCTGCTGCTGAGAGCAGCAGCAGTAATCTCCTTTGAGAGTTAAAGAAAGTTAAAGAAAGCAGAAAGGGTGTCAGTTCTTGCCTGTCCTACCTCACAGTGGGTGGGTTCCACCCTCCTTTTTAGTATCTGTCTGTGTTAGGCCCCATGTCCAGTGCTGGGGTGTAGGAAGTCGGTGTGACGATGAACACAAGCGCTCCAGTGTGTTGAAAGTAGTGCTTAGGCAGGTTTGGTGCCTAGTTAGGTGGGCACTGGAGGATTCTCGCCCTGTGTGGAGGCGGGCCTGGCAGTTCCAGGGCTGCCTGGTCACCAGGCCTTTGCTCCGTCCACAGGCAGCCTCATCTCTCTGCACATCTATGCCCTCCACAGGAACAGCGCAGTGTGGCCTGACCCCGAGGTACCTGGTTCCTGGGCCTGGAGGTCAGATGAGGTGGGGGCTGCGGGAGAGCCTGGTGAGCACTCACACGCTTGTGTCTCCTCAGGTCTTTGACCCCCTCCGCTTTTCCCCTGAGAATGCGACTGGACGCCACCCCTTTGCCTTCATGCCCTTCTCCGCTGGACCCAGGTAAGGAGAGGCCCACCTTGTCCAGGCCTGCAGGACCGGGGAGATGAGGGTGGAAGACATTGCCCGGGAGGCATCATTTTGGGGAACTCTGATGAGGAGGACCCCATGGGTTTGTGGCAATCCTGATAACAGGCTAAGAGCTAAGGCTTTCTCCTTGTCATTAGCATATTCATGTCCTAGCAGGTGGTGGGTGTGGGGAAGTTGTCCAAGAGAGCTCCCCAAGCCAGAACCCCCACTGTGAATGCACACAGTCTGGGACCCCCACCTCCCACCCCATCTGTTTCTTAAGTTCAGTTCAATCAGTGATCAACCAAAAGTAGTAACTGATTTTGTTGACCAGTAGGAGCTCATTGCCCCAGACAGCCCATAGCCCCTCCCCTGTTGCTCCCCACAGGAACTGCATCGGGCAGCAGTTTGCCATGAATGAGATGAAGGTGGTCACTGCCCTCTGCCTGCTCCGCTTTGAGTTCGGCCTGGATCCCTTGCAGCTACCCATCAAGCTGCCCCAGCTGATCCTGCGCTCCAAGAATGGCATCCACCTGTACCTGAAGCCCCTGGGCCTGCGCTTGGCAAAGTAGCTCTGCGGAGAGGCGGCACCAGGCAGCCGGGGCTATGGCTGGTGGAATAGGGGTCTCCCTGCTTTTAAGAGGCCTGCAGTTTAGAAAGAGAATAGGCACCAGCAAAGACACTCACTTGGAGGCCTGTGCCCTGTAAATGTGTGCTTATGATTAAATGCTGATTATGCTTGTATTCTAGAGCTCACGCCTCTATTCAATAAACCGGCAGCCCCTAATGCTTCTAGAAGCTTCATCTCTCGCCCACAATGGGCAATCTTTCTAAAATGTGGTAGAGACTTTCATTCCAGTCGGAGGGACATGGGGAGGGCAGAGGAAGCTGTACTTTGGTTGATATCATGACCCGGCTCTCACCCACCCCACACCATAGAGGGCTGGCTCTCAGGGCTGGCCCCTTACAGAGAGGTTTCTTGTTTAGCGTTTGGACTATGGTAGACCTAAGGAAAACTTGCTTAAGCCAAAAATGTGCAGCCCAATAAATTTCCAAAGCAAACTTTGAGACCACCACTGTGGAGGTCCAGGGATATGGATTGTGGCTGCAGGGCGCGTGTCCCCTCCTGGGACAGGTCTCTAAGGCACTCGTGCCATCATCAGCATCTGTGTCACCCACCCAGTGCGTTAGGAGTTTACGCTTTGACTGGTAGAGGTGGCAGAGTGGCATCTGAGGGGCGCTTCCTGGAAGAGAGGGTGCTTGAATCAGACATTGAAGCAGGGAGAGGTATGACGTGCAAAGAAGGACGTTTGGGGAGGGTCACATGATCAGTTAGAGTTCCTTCCCCAGTAGCCCCAGCAGCTACTGATGGCTCAGGAAATGTACACTTCCAGGTTCAAAGTCCCTGGCCATTAACGGGCTCCAATCCAGGAATGAGGGAGGACACTGGGGATGGTGGGGGTGGCTGGAAGAGGGGGATTCTAGCACTGGGATTTGGAAATGTCCCTCAGCTTCCCTGAAGATGTACCACCTGGAGACACATCCAGCTATTGATGCTTCCCCTCTCAGAAGGCCACAGCCTTGGAGTGTGTGCCAGGGCTGCATACTCATTCCTGCAAAGTCATGTCAAGACCCAGGCCTGCTGCCCACCTGAGGCTAAATGCAGAGGCTCCAGCCATGAATTGTGTCACCAGTTTTGCCCTCTGTTCTGGCCTTGGACAGACCTTGCTCTACACAAGTGAATATACAGTTTCAAAACCATCACCTGGGAGATGAGCCCAGAGGTCATACCCTCCTCTGGCCTGTGGGTAGCCCCCCGAGTCTAAGACCAGTTACTTTGGGTCGTCAGGGAGCCGATGAGGCAGGACTGGAGGAGGCTGTCATCCCTTTGAAGGGACCTGCAAAGATTCTCATTAGGGAGGAGCTTGAGCAGAGGTCTCCTGACTCTGGCTCTTTGACCAGGACCCCAGAGGTCGTATTGGCTCTCTGAGGGCCTGCGTCCTGGGAGGTAGAGTGACAGAAGGGGCGGCTCCACATGGGTGGGGAGGCTGCAGGCTGGGGACCATCAGGTGCCGCAGCTGAATTCCACAAAGCCTTTCAGGCTCTCCACACACCTCGATGCCGTCTGACCCCGGGGCTGCGTGCACGTGTGTGGAGTGTGGTGTGGTGTGTCAGGAGCGCTGTGCACGGAAGTGTGAACACATTCTGGGTCTCTCCATTGCCAGAGTTGCTTCTTGACCACGCTCCGCACTCCCTGTGGAATCCTGGGGCTAGAGCATGCTTCCACGGCTGGCCACCCAGGCTGGTCACAGGATTTCCAGCACCCATGTCAGTCAAAGCCTTCTGCACCAACTGGTGTCAGGACACCCGCCAGGCTTCCGGCTGAATGCTTTTGGCTCACTCTCCTGCCCTCAGGCCCTGGCCCAGCACTGAGAGTCCACTCTGCCGCTTCTCAGGGCAGGGCTGAAGCGGCCCGGGGACCTGCATGACCAGGGGAGTAGAAGGGTCCTCCGGGCTGCAGGCGCAGGCTGGGGGAGAAACCCCTCGGTGAGGCAGTATGGCGTCACACCACAGTGGCGGGCTGGCGGGAGCTGTGTCTGGTGTCCCGGACCCTGGACTAGGAATGGCAGCGGGTGGAAGAGAGAGCCTATGAGCAGAACCAGCACGAGATCGGGGCTGGGTGGAACAGGTTAGGAGGAGTGCAAAGGGACCTGGTGCAGGGACAGGCCCAGGGTCAAGAGGATAAGCACCCATGTGGTCACCAAGTGTGGCAGTGTTGAGGGAGCCATTCCTCCCTCGGGGTGGCCGACTGGAGACACAAGGGATGGCCAAGGGGCTGCCCTGTACGGAGGCCCAAGATCTATCAGCTGCTTGGGCTCTGACATCCTTTCCCTCCTTCCACACTCAAAACCCACTCAGTTCCCTCCCCACGCCTCCTGACAGCTGCCCTCTCTGTGATCTTGGAGCATTGGGACATGTCTGGCTCTGACAGGGTCCTGGCACCAGAGAGCAGATATTATCTTGTCCTTGTCTTCTCTGTCTTTCCTCCCCTGCTCTGTCTCTCTGCTCTTCCATTTCCATCCAAGGGAAGACAGACACACGTGACACTGTGCGCTGTATCCGCAGAAGGAGGAAAGGAGCGGGTGTGTGTTGGACAGACAGGTAGACATGTAACGTAAGGAGAGATCTGGGAGCACATGTAATAGACTGATGATAGTCACAAAGGGCTTAGCAGGCGAACTCCTGGCTCCCCACGGTGCTCCCCTGCTAATCCTTGGAGACTGAAATACGTGCTATCTTACCTGAGCGGGCCTCTGTAACACGGAAGTCCCAATATAGGTGATGGTGATGTGAAGGCAGAAGCAGAGAGACTTCTGAATATGTGATTGGTTGTGATCATGGACAAAGGCTCCAGGAACCAAGGGAATGCAGGCTGTAGCTCTAGATGCGGGGAAAGGCAGAGGATTTCTGCCCCAGCACCCTGGGAGCAGTGTGGCCCTGCCCACGCCTTGCTTATAGTGCACTGATACCCATTTCACACTTCTGATGTGAAGAAGAAGAAGAAAATAAATCTGTGTTGCTTTAATCCCTAAGGTTCTGGTAAGTTAGTACAACAGCAGAAGGAAACAAATAGAGGCAGAGACAGGCAAGAAGAAAGAAAAAGACCGGGAGAGGCCAGGCAGACTGGAGGCCAGGCAGGTGATTGGAAATTGAGGGATAGAGAGGCAGCCGATGGAAGACAGTCAAACAAAACTTAGTGCACTCTCTCCCCTGCCTTTGACAAAGCCTACCTGTCTCCCAGGACTAGTCCTAACTCCTGCCTGTTCTCAGCAGCCTGACATCCTGGTAGGGGAGGGAAGTGTTCTAAGTCTAAGTCAGAGTCAAGTCAAGCGAATGACCTTCCCAAACAGCTTCTGGCTGCACAATGTGGGGGCCCAGTCAGGGCGTGGTAGGCGAGGGGGTGGGCTGCGTTCATGCCCCCACCATTATGGGGACCCACAGGGACTCTGACTTTTAGAGCCAGAGAGGATAGAGTTGAATGAGTAAGTTAGAATGACAGCAGGGAACTTTAGGAGGGCACTTACTAGTGACCCTCAACCTGCTGTGCCATCTGCCTCTCAATGTTCCAGGCTCCTGCTCCCCTCCAACCCTCAGTCAGTCCTGTAGCCTTCTCATCAGAGCAAACATGTCCTCCCTGCCGTCCTGTGTCTCTCACTTGGTCTTTGCTGTCTCCCTGCCTCCCCTCCCTTGACACTGAAGCCAGGGCCCAGCTCACAGCCTCCTGTGTCCTCTGTCACAGGCAGGACACGGCCTACTGCCTCATCTGGCATCAAGCCCTCCATGGGCTGTTGCCTCACTCACCTCTTACCTGTCAAGCTCCACTTCCTGCTCAGCTCCTGTGGGGACTGTGGAGAATGCCCCCCACCTGTGCATGTCACATCTTCAAGGCCGAGTCCAATGACAGATGCTCTCACCCCAATGCCTGCTGTACCTTTCCTCCCCGGGCCCAAAGGCACCATTAGTGTTCTACTCAAGGACGCATCCATGGCCAAAGCCCAGGACAGCTCCAGGAATATGCACTTTCAACAAACTGCTCAGTGAGTGAGTGAGTGAATGAAGAAGAATGAATGATGTCTCTGGAGTAGGTGTATTTGATCCTCAAGTGTGAATTCTCAGAGGCAGGGGTGGTTTTTCATCTAGGCCTCCCACCTCCTAGCACAGGACTGATGCACAGAAGAGATTAATGCAACTTTCGTATTTGAATGATTTAATTAAAATTTCCCAAATGGAATAAAAGTAAACACCAGTTGGGACCGAGGAAGGGCTCCACCCAAGTGCTCCCCTGCCCTCTAGTGGCAGCCGCAGGACTTGCAACCAAGCTCTCAATTCTGGGAGAAACCAAATTGAGGAGCAATTCTGGAAGAGCAATTTGCTTAAAGCTAACTCTGCGAACACTGTTCATTAAGTGAAATTCAGAGCATTACTGATCCAGAATAAACATATTGACAGTGACTATTTCAAAGTTTCTTGGTGGACTCAGCAGCATTGGAGGGCTTTTACATCAGTCATTTGGAGAATACTTGCCATCAGAACAACTATGTTTTGTATGCTTTCTGTTTTACACACCAGGAGACTTTCAAATGTTGTGTGTCATTTGCAAACAGTAGATTTTTCTTTCAAAAGCAGGTGATTGTCCTTATTTATACACTCTTGACTTTGGACTATATAGATTTTGGGACAATGGTAGACGTTGCACTTCATGTAAAGAACTGATTTAATTCTACTAACTTAACACACCAAACACACTGAACGCTGCTGCAGGCACTGACACTGAGCTGTGACGGGTCCTTGGGGAAGATCAGTGGGTCAGCAGCTCAGTGATATGACCTAAAACACACCTTTCTTTTATGCACAGAGACACACGCTCCATCCACACACACTGCATACAAGGGCTTCACAGAAAATGCCACATATGTCTGCCAGGGCTCACGAATGTCAGGAGCAGCGCCCAGTGAACCTCCTTCCCTCAAAGAACAAGCTACCTCACCGTGACCCTCCTGAGACGACCAGGGAAGCTGGCCCGGCAGAGCCTGCTACACCAGGGAGGGCCAAACACTTGCAGAGAGAGAGCACCAGGGCAGGGCAGGCAGCATCAAGCCCTTCCTTCGGATCCGCGAGGGGACAGGGCTCCCAGGCAGGAGTGGGAGGAGGCGTTGCTCAGAGGAGGTCACCCATCTTCTCCCGCAGCCATCACACCTCAGGTGCAGCCACACCTATCTTCCCGCAGTTCGGTTCGGGCCATGCAAGGAGAGCAAGATAATGATCCTGTCGCCCAGGAGGGGAGAGACTGATCTTACGCATGGGGCAGCCAGCGGGGCTCCCATTCGTGCACAGCGTTGGGAGCTGCAGCGTGAGCCTCTCTGAGAGTGCGATCCTGCGGCAGGAGGCCTGGGGGGATCTGGCAGAGCGCATGCACACAGATCAGGAGTAGGTGACCGGCACACAGGATGGCTAAAAAGAATTGGAGTGCTACTTTTAGCAATAACTCAGTGAGAGTCACATTAATGCCACCCATGAGCATTTGGGGACTACACATTAACTCACTCAGCCCTCACAATAATGCTCCAGGAAGGACAAGCATCTGTCACAGAAGGCACCCGAACTTTAGAGGGCGAGCAGCTTGCCCACTATTTCTCAGCTGGGCTGCGGCAGGCTTGGGATTCAAAATCAACCGGGGATGAGGCAAGGGGTGACCTCTAACCAGAGTAGGGGTCTCATCTGGTCATCTGCTGCTCTCTGCATCCGTCTGAGGACTCCCGAAGGCCAGGCCATCTGACCCATGACCATGGGTCCTTAGGAAAATCACCACCTCTCCCCTGCCTCCTCTCTAACTCTCTCTCCATGTTAGAGAATTATAATTTTAGAGCTAAATTCCCCAAGACACATGCAGAGACTAGTATTTGTTTATTGAACATTTCTTGGATTCAAGTTCTGTCAAATATTTCATATGCCTCATCCTAGCTACAATTTCTTTTTATCTTTTAAAAAATATTTTATTGAGGTACCTTTGTTTTACAAATTAATATAAACCCCTATGGGCAGTTTCCCCCAATGTGCAGTTTCCCCATTCCTCAAATATGTGTCAGCATGCCCTGCCTTCCACCAAATCACCAAGAGCTCTTCACCAATGTCCATTGGGCCCTGCCACCACTTGCCCCCGGCCCACTGGTAATCTTAGTTTAACTACTATTAAGTATTGATTTTCTTGAGGGACAAACAAGACCAGAGAGGTTCAGACTGCCTGAGGACTCACGGTTGGATTTCATGTGTGCAGGGTTACTTTGGGAGTGAGTGTGGGGAAGTCCCCACCTTTGGGTAAGGAGCGTCCATCGGGGAAGGCGATGGGCTTGCTGAGCTCCCTGCCCACACCAGGCACTGGCGGGTAGAGTCGCAGGGCCTCCTTGATGCACATGGTGGTGTAGGGCATCTGGTCCCGGTGGTCCCTGAAACAAAGCCCGTCCTGAGGCAGGCAGGGCCCCGCAGACCAGGGCCCTCTCTCCTCCCAGGCAGGGCTGTGCCACCTCCCGAGCACTCACCAGCTGATGGAGGCGCCATCCCCCAGGAGGCTCTGGAGCTCCTCCCGGCACCTCTGCTGATGCTCGGGGTGGCTGGCCAGGGCATAGAGGATCCAGGAGATGCCGCTGGCCGTGGTGTCGTGACCCTCGAACATGAACGTGTCCGCTTCAGCACGGAGGTCCTTATTTTGGATAATTTTTTGTGAACATAGGTCTGTTTTTAATTGAAACCATAACATCTGCTCATTTGGGACTTACTCCTCACTTCCATTCTCCATAGAAGATCCAACACCAATTTAAGTTCTACTTCATCTAAGTACTACAATTATAGCAGAAGTACTTTTACCAATTCCTTTTCATTCTATAATAGACAATAATTATACCATAAACGCTTTGACACTCTTCCTAGGAGCCCTTAACGCATTGCAATCTTACTTTAACACAAAATGGTATTTTTAAAATTGTTGCTTTTCTCAACCTAAAGTCAACTAGACCTAATAATTGTAATAATTGACAGGAATCAATCATACTTAACATTAAAAAATAAATGTACATGATTGTTCATTAAGGATGTAACATACTTATTGTTGTAATCCATTATTCATAATTTAAATGATGAACAGGATCTTAAAAATAAGGTTATTTAAAACTTTGCCTTTTCTGCATTTTCACTAACTATTGGATGTCTAGCATGGACAGGTATGCCAATCCTGACAGGATTCTTTCAAAAAAAAGAAGTAAGGCCAACCTTTCAAAAGTACTTAATTATATGAGTGAAGTAATCTTAATCTAAACAATAAGCACTAGCCCTGCACCCCAGATAACTTAATTACCTGGTGAAGCCTGGTAATTAGGTTAAAACTTAAACCATCATCAGCAGAAGTGCTCCTCTTCTTAACAACATGCTCATTACTAATCATGGACTATTAGTTAATTTTATTTAATTATAATAATTATATTGTATTATAATATAATATTATATTAATCATATTAATTATATTATATTATAATATTATAATAATGCCATAGCATTCCTAATATTAATGGTACAAAATGTTAGGGTGTACACAACTTCAAAAAAGACTGAGTATTATTTTATTTTATGCAATACTGTAACCAATTGCCAGTGCTCTGAGTTCTTTGTTTCTTAAAAACTTTTCCTGAAAGACGTAGATTCAAGAAAAGGTATAGAGTACATTTTCCATATTTTAAATCATCAAGCTTTGTTTATATGTACAATTTAGACACGGTTAATCTTATTGTGCTCAGCATATAGGTCTTTCGAGCCTATTAATTGTACCAGATATACTGGGAAGTGATGACTCTTTTCAAATGTAAATAAACCAAAGCAACATGTCTACATGGTAGAATCCACTTTAAAAAATTTTTCTTTTTAAATTTCTAATTACATCCAAATGGATGCAATTGGATGCAATGGTTGCTTAAAGCTCCTTTACCTGTTATTCAGACAGCAAAATCTGTATAGCTAGAAACAACTAAACCAGTGTTTCCCAAACTCTGCTTCATGGATCTTGCTCTACAAGCTGCTCTGAAAGCTGCTTTGGGAAGCGGGGGCTCGAGAGTGGGGGTGGAAGCAAACCGTCTTTAACGGCGAGAAATCTAACTCTTGGAGGCCCCTTTCTCAAACAGATATGAGCAGGTATCTCCTCGACAGGGTTGTTCATATTCTAAAATAAGCTAATGTGCATTGAAAGTGGTCAGGGTTAACATGAGTAGTGATGCTTCTCATTTGAAGATGAGTGTGTGTGTGTGTGTGTGTGTGTGTGTGTAAAACACCTGTCAATGGTTCCAAAGAGCCTAGTTTCAGGAATTCTGAAGATTTTAAACAGACATTCAAGAGTTGTTAAAGATAATTTCTTCTGCTTGTCCAAGGTAAGTATACTTAGAGTTTATCGTTCCATAAAAAACGATTTCTTCAAGAATCATTATGACTATAAACTTCCTTTGCATTAATATTTATCATGCCATCAATTTTAATGCTTACTTTAGTGTTAAATATATGGATTCTCTTAATTTTACCATATCTACTAACTAATATACATTTAAGGGTATTATTTATTCTATCAATATCAATTCTAGTTACATACTCTTACCTAAGATCAGAATGAGCTTCAAGTTAAAAATACACCTTCATGTTAGGAAAAGTAGTAAAATTTCACAATGAAGTAATCTCAGCCATCATTTCATTATCAGTTATGTAACTGGTGGGTCATTTACACAGTCTGTCGTTACAAGTATCCGAGAAGGTGATGACATTTTCCGTTATGGCCACTTACCATGATAGGGTTTGCTCAGCTTTAAAGGAAATGAACTGCTCTCCACTTGACTTTACTGAAGGAGAATCAGCAAACATAAAACAAGTGCTAATCTATGTATAAGTGAATGACAATTAGACAAGATTTTGGACTTAATGATATAATGGGCTGAGGCTTTGGGATGTAGGGTTAGGGTAAATTTATTTTGCATGTGAGATGAAAATGAATCTTTGAGGACAAGAGAACAGATTGTATTAGGCTGAATTTCAACCTCTGAATATATCAGTTACTAATTCTTAGAATCTATGAATGTTATACGGGAAGAGTCTTTGCAGATGTGATAACTTAAGGATCTTGAGATTGGGAAGTTATCCTGGGTTATCAAGATGGATCCCACATGCAAAGGGAAATCTGATGCATACATAAAAAGAGTCCATTTAAGTTGGAGCAGAGCAGACTTCTGCAGAATCCAGGAATCTTGAAACCAAGGACCACCCATGTATACTCTGAGATGTGCTTTATTTAGATGTTTCGTTTTTCTGGAAACTCAGCAATTACACTAAAAATGGAATGCATTGTAGAACAGATTTATGGTCAATAGTGGTAGAGTCTACAAAGAACTATGCCTAGTGGTGTTCTGGGAAAAAATCTTTTGATTTTTAAGCTATACTACTCAGTATGGCTGTATAACTCATTGTGCTTTTGAATATGTTGGTGGTGTTGTCATGTTTTCTGGACAATCAATGGAAACTACCATTTAAAATTTATATATTGTCTTTACAGAAAACCTTAGTCGACATTTTTGTTGTATCTAAAGTGATGATCCAAAAGCAAATATTTGTAAACCATCAATTGTTTTGTCAGGAGACAAAATCCTCACCAATAGTCCAGCAGATTTTTTTGAAGCCCTAGTTAACTGCCAACTGGTCATGTTTGGTTAGAAGGTGATAATCTGCAGAACTCTACTGATTCCAGGTACTGTGGACCTATTCCATGTGAATTATTGAGAGGACGTATATTCTTAAGATTTGGCTTCTGAGTGATTTTAGATTTCTACACGACAGCCCAAATGGCCACAGATTTTCTGATGACTAGCAAGCATTTATTCTTTGAATTCGATTGTTATCTTTGATTCAAGGGAATTTATTATTACAATTAAAACCATGTACTTACTAATAAATGATTTGCTATTTAAAATACAGATAGAACAGGGAAAAAGATGAAGATGACAGCCTTGAAGACTGGGGTGATGCACCATAAGCCAAGGAATGCTGGCAGTGGCAGGGAATGAACTTTCCTCTCCAGCCTCTAGAGTGCGTGTAGGTAGTCACACTGACAAATTTGGTTTTAGTTTAGGACACTGATATTGGACTCCAGAAATGTGAGAGAATAAATTTCTGCTGTTTTAAGTGACCATGTTTGTGGTAATTTGTTAAAGCAGTTTTTGGATTTTCATTACCAGAGGTTAGTATTGCTGTAATAAATACCTAAATAATATGTAAGTAGTTTTGGACTTGGATAATAGAGTCTGGAGCATTTCTGAAGCACATAATAGAAAACGCCTAGACTAACTTGGATTTGCAACAGGAATTAAAGGTATTTTGGTGAAGGTTCTGAAAAAAACTGATATGCATGGAAGAGGATGCTTATATTGTCTTAGAGAATGCATGCATTATCATAATAGAGTATTGGTAAATATTAAAGGCACTTCCATGAATGCACAGAAGGAAATGGAAAACTGTTGGAAACTTGGATAAAATCAAGCCTTGTTATATAGTGACAGGAAACTACCGTAGTTTTGTGGAAAGCAGGGCTTGTGAGCAATGACCTTGGATATTTAGCTGATGAGTTTCCAAATGAAGAGTTGAAGATGCTGCTGATAGTAAGAGTGAGAACAAAAGGGATAAGTTGAGGGAAAACTGTTAAACAAAAAGAAAACTAGTTCCTAGTGATCTAGGAAAATGTCAGTTTACCAAGACTTCCCCAAATAGACTAAAATTAAGAGAATCGCTATTAGGAAAGTATGTTGTGAAGAGGAGACCAAAGTGTAAAGAGATTAAACATGTAACTGAGAAATTCTCTCAAGGAATTCAGAAGTCAAGAATAAAGAAGAGAATGTTCAGGAAAGATCATTGGAAAGCTTCTTTGTCAAATGGTTTGAATCCCTGTGACACATAGGGGAGATCCACAAGCTGTATCAGAATGTTATATCAACAGAGCTAGCTTGTGCTGGAAGGGACAGAGAGGGCAAAACGAAGGAAGGCTGTTGGATGCCCAAATTCTACAGGAAAAACATAAGCTGACAAAAAACTATTCAGTTGGAAATACATGCTGTCCTTCAAGAGAAAGGAAGAGTGACTGCAAGTGAAAAACCTGTCTCAGGGGTAGAATTTTAAGCCCAGAGTAAGGAGTCCCAACTAAAAAGGGGTTCTCCCCAGGCCTTGAAACCTCATGAAATAGACTCATCTGTATTTTGCTCATCTGCAAATTTTTTTCCTTTTGGAATAGTAATGTCCATAACTGTTGTATTATGTTTGTCCTCAATTTATTTTGGGAAGCTATAGCTTGTTTTCAACTTCTACTGTGTCAGAGACTTAGGGGGATTTTTTTCTAAGGATGGTTTATACTCAAGACACATTCATACCAGAGTCAGATGATTTTGGTGATAAGATTGAGATTTGAGCAGATTGTATCAGCTCAAGTTTGTGGACTTGAATTGATCATATAAAGGACTGAGGATTGGGAGCTTGTAGAATAGAGTGGATAGATTTTGACTACAGAGTGAATATGAAACTTCGGGAGACGTAGTGTTGGGTTGATAGGCTGAATAATGAGCCACAGAGATATGAGTGTAATTCTAGGACCCCGTATATCACCTTATTAGAGAAAAAAAAAAAAGCTCTGTGAAGATGTGATTGCACTCGCAAGTCTGAGTTAGAGAGATTGTACTGGATTATAAAGCTGAGCACTAAATGAAACCATTTGCATCCTGATAAGAGGGAGGCAGAGGAAGATGTGACACATACATGGGAGAAGACCATGTGAAGACAGAGTGGAGAGAGATTTGTCATTGTTGATTTTGAAATACAGAGCTATGTGGACATAGCCAAGGAATTCTAGCAGCCACCAGATGATAAAAGGACGGGAAAGAATTCACCCTAGGGTATTCTGAGAGAGCATGACCCTGATGATACCTTGATTTTGCCCAAGAGAGGCTGATTTCAGACTCTGGCTGTAGAACTCTAAGGGATTAAATTTATAATATGAAAGTGTGTTACCAAATATCAGGTAAATTCTTATAGTTGCCCTAAGAAACTAATGGAGTTGGGATAATAGCCCTTGTGGTGAATACCTTATAGAATTAAATCAGTCATTCATTCACTGAAAAATATCTTTTGCGCTCACTCTCTCAATTTACCAAAGGCCAGAAAAAACAGAGCACAATAAAATTTGACAAGGGATTTACTAAAGGAATGAATAGTAACCATAGGCAAATACTAGACTTAGGCATTCTAAAGGAAAAGAAATTACATAATTAAAGAGATCTTGAGGTTGGATCAGAGTTTACCAATTGGCAGTTGGTAGAAAAAGGAAAAAGCACTGGAAAATCCATGGATATCCTATGTGAAAGACCAAAGATTGGGGACCCATTCATCTTTATCTCACCACTTCTCCCACAATTATCTCCTTTAATATTATATGAAAGTTGAGTAATTAAGAAAAAAAAGCAATATATGTTTCAGGAAGAATTTCTGAGAAAACAGTCTTTCAAGGGACTCAATTTCCAGCTGACCTGCTCCTCACCCATCTAACCTCTTACTTCCAGCACCCTCCTCCTTTGTCCTAACTCGTGATGTTATACCACACAAGGGCCAGAGTTCTTTTCTTTTCTCTTAAATACCAGTTCCTGTCCAAATCCAGGGCATGGGCATATGACTGTCCACTCCATCCCTCCCTCCCTCCCTACTCCAGTTCTTTGATTAACTTCCATCCCTTCAAACCCACCCCAGGGACCCTTGGACCCTGACTCTTCCCTACTTGGCTCAGCTCTGCTTTTCACCAACAGCACAAACGCAACACTAGGAAGAGCTCTCAAGCCAGAGC